>ML819628.1:3123-29908 GCA_009831015.1 Picea engelmannii
TTTTAGCTCAAGTTTCAGAAACTCGTGATCCAGATACATTTGCAGAAGCTTCAGGTCATCCAGATTGGGATACAACAATGAATGAAGAGTATCGTTCTTTAATGGAAAACAATACTTGGGATCTTGTACCTCTTCCAAAAGGAAGAAAACTTGTCATATGTAAATGGGTCTACAGAACTATGTATGCATCAGATGGAAGTGTTGAAAGACACAAGGCTCGTTTAGTTGCCAAAGGATTTTCCCAATTGAAGGAATTGACTATCATGAAACCTTTGCCCCTGTAGCCAAAATGAATTCCATCCGCCTTGTTCTTGCACTTGCTGCCTCACATAAATGGGAGGTCCATCAGATGGATGTTAAATCTGCCTTCTTGCATGGAGATTTGCAAGAATAAATATAAATGGAACAACCTCCTGGCTATGTCCAAAATGACTCTAGCCTTGTTTGTCGCCTTTAGAAATCTCTTTATGGTCTCAAAAAATCTCCCCGAGCTTGGTATGCCAAAATGGACACCTTTCTTATTGCCACTGGATTCTCTATATGCCATTCTGATCCTAATATCTATACCAAGAAAGTAGGAAGCCATCTCATAATCCTTTTCCTTTATGTTGATGACCTTATCCTTACTAGTAGTGACCCAAAACTTTTAAACCATGTGAAAACCAGCCTTAAGAAGAAATTTGAAATGAAAAACTTAGGTTTTTTTCACTACTTCCTTGACCTCCAAGTTTTGCAAACCAATGAAGGAATTTTTCTTTCCCAGTCTAAGTATGATTGTGACCTTCTTCGTCACTTTCACATGGATGATTGTAAACCAACCACTTCTCCCTTCCAATCTGGAGTCAATCTTACTGACACCTATAATCCTCCTGAAGTCGATGCCACCCTGTACCATCAGTTAGTTGGTAGCCTCTTATACTTGACTCACACCTGTCCCGATCTTTCCTTTGTTGTTGGTCTTGTTTCCCGGTATATGAAAACACCCCATGAAAGCCATTGGAAAGTAGCTAAAAGGATACTTCACTATGTTCGTGGTACAGTTCATTTCGGGATACATTACAGTTCAGGGGGGACTCCTTTATTGGTTGGTTTCACTGATTCAGATTGGGCCGACAAACCTGATGATCGGAAGTCTATTGTAGGTTATGTTTTTAGCCTTGGTTAAGGACCTGTCACTTGGGCTTGTAAGAAACAACAGGCTATTGAAATTTCTTTAGGAGAAGTAGAGTACCGAGCAACAATAAATGCAATTCAAAAATCCTTATGGCTTCGACAGATCCTTTCAGAGTTTGGATTCCAGCAGCAACATCCGACCAGCCTTTGGTGCGACAATTAGAGTGCCATCAAGCTCGCCAAAGACCCAGTTCAAAATCAATGTAGAAAACACATCGAGCTCCACATGCACTTCATTAGAAAGCTCATTCATGATCAAGTTATTGAAGTGCTCTTTTGTCCTACAGAAGATCAAGTTGCAGACATTTTCACAAAGTCTCTTACAGAAGCGAAGTTTTCCAAAATTCGATCTATGTTAGGAGTTCATGAAGTTGTCATTAAGGGGGGATAGGATCTAATGCCTCCTTCCTTATCCTATTGTGTCACTATTGTAAATCCTTCAATCCTATCTCGAGTTTTTCTTAAGGGGGTATGTTAGGATATTTAGACACTTAAGAGTTAATTAAGATCTACTTGGTCTAATGTGTCGTTAGGTAAAAGTCTGTTTCTTAGTGTGTTTCTTTAGTATGCATTAGTATGCATTTGTAGTTAGGAAATCCGACGGTCACGATATGTTCCCGACATAGAGTGATCTGACGTTTCACACTCTCCTCGATCTTAACGACCATTGATTCGTGGCTTAACACATGATTGGTCCATGATCTCTATTTAAAGAGCATGGAGGGTCATTTGTCGATGATTGATTGTGAGAAACTCTCTTGTAAAATCTCTTTGTAATCTTTTTCTCTGCATTAATAAACTTCTCCAAGTGGCTGCGTTTGATCGGGATGTGGATGTTTCCCCATAGGTGTTTTACCACGTGAAAACATCGGTGTGTTGATATTTGATCTGGTTATGTGAGTGGTTACTGAAGGTGTCCTTCCTCTGTTGGAATACTCGTGTTGTCTAACAAATATTCCTCTCCAACTTGGTCATCATGCTCATAATATTCTTCTTGCTCTTAAAGGGGCTTCTCTGTTTCACTTGGAAGCACATGATTGCAGAGGTTGGGGAGCGGCTGGTTATTATGTCAAGGAAGGATACAGGGCCTTGTTGCTCCAAAATTCTACTTCAAAAAAGTATTCTATATAAAGGAATGTTTGGAATAATAACGGGCTCCCCAAAATAAATATTTTTTGTTAGAATCTCACTCAAGGTAAGATTCTTACAGGGGGGAATTTGACCAAAAGAGGGTTCCAAGGGCCATTTCAATGTGCTCTCTATGAAAAGAACTTGGAGACATATTAACATTTATTTTTAGAGTGTGTTTATTCAAAACAAGTTTGGAATTTGGTATATGAGGAGTTATTACACTTGATAGCATGGCCTTCCAATACAAAAACTTTGTTGGGAAAGTGGGGGAGACACTATAGGGGATCCTTTTAGGATAAGGAATTATTTCAAAGGGCGTGGAAGGTTTCTCCTAAATATGTTTGTTGGAAAATCTGGCTTGCTAGAAACAAAGTCATCTTCAAAAATCAACGTCCCTTGCCAAGATCTATGGCAACGAAATCCATGGGGTTAATGGGGAATACTTCAATTCAAAAAGAATCTGGGTAGATGAGCAACAGACCTTGGACCAAGCTGAAGAATCTTGGATGTCACAACTTAACATAGCTTTCAAAAATCGGGTTAAGGTTCATCAAAGCTAAAGTTGGTAGCTTCATTCCTCTTCCTTAGAATTTTTGTCTTGGTTGTCTTGTCAATCTAATTATACTTTGTGTTTTGATGGAGCATCAAAAGGAAATACATGGGAGGCAGGTGTGGGAGGGGTACTTTATGACCCTAGAGGAAATCATGAATTGAACTATTTTTGGAATATTGGCTTCACCTTCAATAATAAGGTTGAAGCATATGTAGTATATCAAGGGGTTCAGCTGGAAAAGTAGAGGCAAACATTTGAATTGAACATTGTAGGAGACTCCAAAAACACAATTAGATACTTTTTTTAGGCTCTTCCCCTGAAAGAAACAGAATATAAAAACCCGATTGAGCATATAAGGAGCTCCTTGCTCGGTATTAAGGTCCAATTCTATCATGTTTATCATCATCATAATTCATATGCGGATGCATTGGAAAACAAAGTTATTGGTTTGGCCCCTATTCATATGAGGGTCGAAGGAGTAGAGCATATAGTCACCCCCCTGATAACTATGACGTTGCACATGGGTAGGGCCCACTTTGGCCGTGTGGAATGTTCCTTTCTTCTGTGTGGTGGTAGCATGCATAAGCTAATATATGGTCAGGTCGGGAAGTTCACGCATAGGAGAGAATTAATGAAATATAGTGGAAGATCAGTGCTAGATCGTGGGTGCTATTGACACACTTAGAAGATGGTACACTCTTGGCCTATTTCCATTCCCAATCCGTTGGATCTGGCTCTAGTGGGGGTATCACAATTATGGGAGAATGTGGAACAGATAGGAAAATACAATTTCAAAGGCCAAATTTGGGAGTTGACAACAAAAAAATTCTGATTTCGCATGGCCACCTTGTGGGACATAATCTGGATATAGATTCGAAGGTACAAAGTGCTTGTATTACTCACTCGAGGATTGATTATACTACTATTAATGAAGGAGTTTAAGTTTCATTGGGTACTCCGAGTCTTGTATTTCTAGAGGTTAGATTGGGGGTTTGTTTGGTGCACACTATCTTTGGGTCGACTCTGTTAGGCAATCAATTCTTGATAGATCCCTTGGTGCAATTCATTCTTCCAAAAGTTGATAGTGCTCGAGGTGTTTTGGTTCTCCTCAATCTAGTGACTATTTTTGATAAATTCTTGAATGAAGGCAACGAGTCTTTTTGATAATCTATTCAAAGAGAACCCACACTCTCATTTTTAAGTATTCTACGTCCTCATTTGCTAGCCAATTTGGGAAATTGGAACAATATGGACCTAGAGATCAAATGTTGGAAGGAAGCGGAGGACGTGGAGGTAACTGAGTTTGAGGAGAGACAATGACTGGTTATAAGGGTCAATTCCCTTAGTTCAACTCTTACATTTGCTTTGGACACTTTGGTTCAACACATAACAATGATTATCCAGTTACAGGATGAAGTGGACACTTTGAGAAGTCAACATGAATCATCGAAGCAACAATTGACACAGAGGGATGCAACTTCTAGTATTTCTCTCCCTGGCGAGATAGTAGATTGCATGGTAGTTTCATAGATGGTGAATATTCCAGACTTAAATGTTCTAACTGAGCCTATTTTGGACATGGACAAGATAGAGGCAAAGACAATGGACAGACTTAAGCTTCAATCTTTTTTAGTATGTCATGTTTTTTCAGTTTGTATAAACAATATTTTTTACCGATTATATACAATACATAATAGTGATTCTAAATTATGCATATGGCATAGTAGAATGATTGAATTTTGGAAGTTAATAGCTTTACATAAGCTAGAATTTTTCTGTAACATCTTGCCCTCATTTTGTGCTAAGTGGTCTTGACCATGCCTTTTTAATCAATAAAATCTACCAAATTCTTTGAAAATAATAATAATATGCTTCAAATTAATATATAAATATGTATCTTTTTGGGCTTTGGAGATTGAAATTTGAGATTTAATTAAAACATTTTAATAATTTTTTAATATATTAATTCTATTATATATATATATATATATATATATATATATATATATATATATATATATATATATATATATATATATATATATATATAGCTTGAGTGGGCCTAATGGTTAAGAACATGTGTTTCCTCTTAAGAGGTCATAGGTTCAAATCTAGAGGGGGTAGGGTATGTATACCTTCGTAGACTTTACCAATCGTTGGGCGGAGAGGGGTCCCTTGTCCCACAAACATTTTCGTATTTTTTTAATATATTAAATCTATTTTATATGAAAAGCTATTGATTTATTAATATATATTTATAAAATCAAATTAATATATCATAATAATATTTTTTGGGTTGGAATTTAAGAGATTTAATTTCCACAGTAAAAAAAAATTAGTATTTTTTTTTATATATTAAATCTATTTTATGTTAAAAACTTTTAATTTACTAATATACATTTACAAAGTCACATTAATATATAAATATGTATCCATAGCATTTGGGACTTGTCTAACTTGCATTTGGGTTAGAATTTGGGACTTCTTGGGTTAGATAGAATTTGGGACTTCTCTAACTTGCACTTAGGTTATAATTTAAGAGATGTACTTTCTGCATTCTATTATTTTTTTTAATATATTAAATCTATTTTATGTAAAAAACTATTAATTACTAATATATATTTATAAAGTAAAATTAATATATAAATATGTATCTATAACAACACAATTTTTTTAGCTTGCATTTAGGTTAGAAGTTAAGAGATGCAATTTTTATATTTTAATATATTAAATTTATTTCATGTAAAAAATTATTAATTTATTAATATGTATAATTTGAGTGGATCTAATGATTAAGAACATGTGTTTTTTTTTTAAGAGATTATCATAGGCTCAAACCCAGAGAGAGATAGGGTATGTACACATTCATAGACTTTAGCAGTTAAATCGTTGCACAAAGAGGGTCTTTTATCCCACAAACAAAGGGGTTTCATACACCAATCCAATTTGGTGTTGGCTTGGAAATGACCTTAAAAATATATTATTATTATTATTATGATGATGATTATAATATATTTACAAAGTCAAATTAATATATAAACATGTATCCATGTTATGGATCACATATTTATAATAGGTAAACTAATATATAAATATGTGGAAATATGTTGACACGTACTCATATATTAGTAAACTTACATAAATACATGGGTTATTTTCACAAAGTCAAATGAATATATGAATATGTATTCATGTTAACGTATTCATATGTTAATAAATTCATATAAATACATGGGATATTTTCACAAAGCCAAACGAATATATGAATATGTATTCATGCTAACATATTCATATATTAGTAAACTCATATAAATACATGGGTTATTTTCACAAAGTCAAACGAATATATGAATATGTATTCATGTTATGAATCATGTATTAATATATTAGTGAACTATTTTATGAATACGTGCGCTCATATTCATATATTAGATTGACTTTCAAAACATATCCACTTTTTTATTTTATTTAATCGAAAGAAAATGTTTTATTATATCATAATTGTTAGGCTAACAATAGATACATAAGACTTTCTAGTGTTTCTCAAGACAAAATACACAATTCTCTACTGTAATGTCCCCCACCTCTTGATGAAGAGGTTTGAGAAGACTTAGTGGCTTAGGCATCCCCACTAGGCCATAGTATCACACTGAGGGGAAAAGTAACCAAAATAATGTTATATTCTTAAGTTGACTTAATAAAAAGGTAAAAGGAGTTAAAAAGATAACTCAATGAAGGAATAGAAGCGCTGGAGATTGAGTTAGGAGTTAACCCTAGGGGTTAACTTAACTCAACAAGGAAATAGAAGAAAAGTATAAAGAGAAGGCTAGGGTGTACCTCTCATTCATTCAGGATTTCGGTATTTGCTTGTTGATGCTCATGAGCATACAATTTCGAGGGTTTTGATATTACAAACCCTAGGAATAACTTAATGGTGAAAGATTTCACTCACCTTGTTCCAAGCTTGGTCTCGGGGATGAAATACTCCACCCACACCATTCTACATCCATCATCAACTTAGGAGGACTAGTAGGGTCGTACCAGTTAGAACATCAAGGCCGTACTAGCTAGGGTTTTCTTGCAGGGGCGCACCATTGGTTGAGGAAGAGTTCAATCCAACATATTGGGGAAGCTTGGGAGGTTTTCAACATTATGGTTTTTCTTGCAAGCCCTTGCTCATCAGTTTGAGGGATTCTTTGAGGAGTTATCACGTCCCTATCATCTACTTGCAAGTTGAGACGATTTCAGGAGGAAGAGGACATTTTGTGATTCAATATTTCTCAGATCTAGAAGGCTATAGGCTAGATCTGATCTTGAAACTTCTCTCAGGTGCTTGTGGCCACCCGATCTATCATTCTAGAGAGTTTTAGGGGATTCAGAGCTCATATTCATCCGGGCCATACTATTGGCCATATCAGGGTTTCAGGAGGGCCGTACCAATCTAGGGTTTCTGTAGTTTGAAGAGGAAGCTTCAACATTTGAGCTCCATATTTCAAGAGGAGGATTCTAGAGCCTTGATCTATCTTTGAGAGGAGTTTGACAGCATTTTGGGTTCTTCATCTTCAGGAGGGACGAACCCTTGGTATCCATTATCTTCAACATGCAGTACCAACAGTCAACAGGACTGTACTAGTTGCTTGAGGGTTAGGCTTAAACCCTAGTTTGCAGTTGAGCGTTCATCTTCTATTACAGCCTTTAGGAGGTTTGATATATATCACCGAGAGCATTTTGTATGCAGCTCTATCATTATCTTGAATCCATCTGAAGCTATTCCAGATCTGCTTCTCTATTTGTATCAGGTGCTTGATTTCTTGTAATAAAGTTCAACTATTGCTTGTGGTTCCTATCTTGTGCATGATTGAAGATCTTCATATGTTGGAATGTTTCTTGTCTAAAGTCATGATTGAATAACTGAATAAACCCTAAGGCTGAAATGTTGATGGCCAACCTACACACATAACAGTAGACAATTAAATCAATGGTTAGTTAGTAATTTCAAGCAAAAAATTGGCTTGGGATCATTACAGTGGTATCAGAGCTCCGATCTTCCAAACCTATGAGGATTAGCGCATGAAAAGGTACAGTGGTATCTTTATGGGCAAAAGGAAGAAGAAGGCTAGTGAAACAGAAGTCGAAATGGAGGGTTCAGGAGATGACCATGAGCCACAGGGCTTGGCTTTCTTGGCAGGAAAATTCAATAAATTCCATAAAACCCTAACCAATACAAAAAACAACCTGGTCCACCACTTGCAAGAGAGCTAAGAGACAAACCGAAGGGAATAAGCTGAAATCATTGAGACCTTGAAGAAGGTAGATGGGAATTTGAGGAAGATTGATGAGAAACAGTCGATGATAACACGTCTATTGATGCAGATGACTTACCAGGGGAATGACTCGGAGACATATGGAAGAAAAGAGGCTGGTGGATCCCATGGTGAAAACCAGGTATAATCCCGAGAAAGTTCCCAGGTCTGAGGGCATCCATGGAGGGGGTACGTCACATGGACAAATGGGTAGTAGGGATAACCCTAGGCCATACTTTCCCACATTCACAGATGAACAAGTATAACAGGAGCAGGTGGATGACTTTATGGAGTAGATGGCACAGTGTACTAGGGAGTACCATGGCTTGGATATGATGATTTAGAGGCATATGTCCCTAGATCAATATTGCTAGCTCAAGTTCAGAAACAAGCCCAGGACGAACCACAAGAGCATTTTTGAGTTTGAACGAAGAGCAGGGAAGATGGAAATCCCATACTTTGATGGTATGACCAAGATGGAAGTGCAGGCATGGATACAGAAGCTGGATACTTATCTACAACTTAACCCCATGAGAGAGATGGAATCCATCAAATTTGCCACTATGTACCTGGATGGAAAGGCTCATGATTAGTGGTACCATGGACTCACCACACTAGGCCACAATCAGATAGTGACCTACACAGAATTCACTCAGAGACTCATTGACAGATTTGATCAAGGGGATCCTGAGCTACACTTCCGAGAGCTCACACAACTCAGGAAAATAGGAGCAACAAAGGTATACATTGAGGAATTCCAAAGGCTAGCAATCATGGTACATGATATATCACCAACCAGGCTTATGATTCTTTTCACTGAAGGGTTGATGGAACCCTTGAAGGGTTGGGTAAAGGCCTTTAAGCCTACCAAACTATAGGATTCCATTTGGAGAACCAGGGACCTAGGACCAACTGCCAAACCCAAATTTGTACCTAGGCCACCTCTTAACACTGAAGGAAGAGATCAAAGACCTCCAATGAACCAGGGGGGACGTGACCCAAGGAGTTTTGACAGGGGTCGTGGCAGAATGGATGATAACACTAGGAGGGAACTAAGAAGGACACAACTTTTCTTCACGTGCAAAGAACCATGGAACCCATCACATAAGTGCATGGGCCGTGGCCAAGTGCACTACATAGAGGTGACCTCAGATAATGAGGAGGAGGAAGACTACGACCAAATTCAGAACATGGAGGCTGAAACCACAGAGACAATAGAGGAGGAGGTCACATGACTAGATAGTACAACTGAGGGAAAAGCCACCTTGGCATCTATCAATGGGGTGCCCAAATTTAACACCTTCGGGATGACAGGAGTCTTTCAGGGGTATAAGGTATCGATATTGATTGATGGGGGAGCCTCTCACAACTTCATTGACTCAACATTGTTGATAAGGAGGCATATACCCACGATGGAATTTGAAGGGTTCAAGGTGGAGGTAGCAGGTGGAAGCACTATGCCTTGTGACAGGTACATTCCAGGTATGAATCTTACCTCAGGTAGGCATGAGTTGATACAAGACGTCTATGTGATGGATCTGCTGGACACTAACATAATCCTTGGAGTTCAATGGCTCAACACATTAGGACCTATCACCACCAACTATAAGACCATGGAAATGTCTTTTACAGAGGAGGGTGGACGAAAGGTAGTGCTCCGAGGCATGATAGGTAATTCTGCCAAGGTAGTTACGACCGATTGGATGGAAGCCATCTTCAGGAGGGAGGAGATTGTGTATGGAGCTGAATGTAGGATTTCAGCACGTGTGGATGAGCAGGGTAAGGTTCACTACACCTTAGAGATCCAAGAGATCCTTGAAAAACACCACAAAGTGTTTGGACCAATTCCTCTAGGGGTGCCACCAGACAGGGGGTTTGATCATATCATTGAGCGAGAGATAGGAGCTAAACTAGTCATCACCACACCGTATAGGCATTCGAAGAAGTATAAAGACAAGGTAGAGAAAGCCATCAAAGAAGTTTTGGACATGGGACACATCACACTGAGCTCTAGCCCCTTTGCTTCTTCAGTAGTGCTGGTCAAGAAGAAATATGGAACTATGTGAATATGCATTGACTTCCGGGCTTTGAATAAAAAGACAATAAAAAACAGGTACCCTATCCCTAGGATTGATGAACTGCTAGAGGAACTGCATGGGGCTATCTACTTTACAAAAAATGACCTACGTTCTGGCTACCATCAAATCAATATGAGGGAGGAGAACATCTCAAAAACTTCTTTCAAATGTCATTATGACCATTATGAGTTCTTGGTGATTCCCTTCGGGTTAACCAATGCCCCAACTACTTTCCAATCTTGCATGAACCATGTGTTCAACAAACAATTGAGGAAGAACTTGTTAGTATTTTTTGACGACTTTCTCATTGACAACAAGACATGGGAGGAACACCTTAGGCATTTGGACCAAATTCTGTCTATCATGGAGGAACAATCATTGTATGCTAAGGAGTCCAAATGTGAGTTTGGAATGACATAATTTCTTTACTTGGGACACATCATTGGAGCAAAGGGGGTACAGGTACATCAGGAAAACATAAAATCCATCATGGAGTGGCCTACTCCTAAGACACTCACAGAGTTAAGGGGATTTCTAGGCATGTGCACGTACTATAAGAAATTTTTCAAAGGGTTTTCCCAGCTGTGTGCACCCTTGACCAATTTGACTAAGAAGGGAGCCTTCAAATGGAGTGAAGAAGTTCAATTTATGATGGATAAGATGAAAAAGGTGATGAGCACGCGCCCAGTCCTAGCTCTTCCAGATTTCGGCCTGCCTTTCAATTTGGAGTGTGATGATTCGGGAGAAGGTATAGGGGTCATATTGATCCGTAATAGGAACCCTCTTGCCTATGAGAGCTGAAAACTCAGGGGTCCTGATATACTCTACAACATTTATGACAAAGAAATGTTGGCTATCATGCACGCACTAGCCAAATTCAGGCAATATCTTGTAGGTGCACGGTTTGTGGTCAAATCAGATCATAACAGTCTCAAATACCTATTGGAGTAGAAGGACTTAAATGAAAGTCAACAAAAATGGGTAAGCAGAATACAGGCCTATGAATTTGACATTGAATTTGTTAAAGGGAAGAACAACGTGGTGGCTGATGCATTATCTAGGAGGCCATCCATTTTTGCCATTTCTTGCATTCGGGTAAGTTCGACCGCTCTCCTTTCTCTCAATAATAGTGCGAAATCAGGTTCGAAAGCTCCTGCAAAAGTTACCTTTGCTGCAGGATGGGAATGTTTAACTTCGATTGGGATCTTGTTATATAATTTATTAAATCTTTGGATGAATTCAATAACAGTTTCTAAATTTTTCTTCCTTAAAGCCTCAAACTCAGTTAAATAATATAAGTGATCTTTCCTTTCACCCCATTTTCTTATAAAAGAGTTTTCTAACACGTCGTAGGATAATATCAACCCTGCGGGAAAAATTTGAAACTAGGTTCTCACCTGTCCTTCGAAAGTTTGAACAAACAACCATGAATATACGTCTTCATGCTCGAGATCGAGAATATCTGCGAATTGATCAAAGAAATTTATATTTTCAGTCGCGGTTAAGTCTCCCTCCCCTGTAAACTTAGGTAGTTTTTTCATGTAGTACTCAGGTAAATCATGAAGGGGTACTAGGAGGACCAAAGGAGCGTATATGGCAGCTACTTTAGTGAAAATCCTAGGGGGTGGGGGTGGGCCTTGACCGCCCCCTCCTCCTCCTCCGACAGCTTCCATAGATATTATAGGAGAAGAAACTGGTACGTTATAAAGAGGGTTTTCAAAGATGTATATCGATCCTTTAGCTTCTTCGGGATGAAGCAAAAAATATTTTGAGAACAGTTTATCAGGAGACAAAAAAACTGAAAAAGGGCGAAACGAGACACGGGGACTCGGTTCCTCTGACTTGCAAGATATATAAACAAGAGAACCTGCAGGAGTTGAATCTGAGTGTATGGTATATTCTTCTAGAATTTTTGAGGTTGGAAAATTTATTTCGAGAGATGATGGGATATCAATCGAAACAGACTTTGTTGTAGATGTCTCAACTTCTCTTACACCAAAGGTAGTCGAGTGAGCTTCAATCTTAGTTTCGGGTAGAACTAATTTAGGGTTTATGGTTTCAAGTGGAATATTAGCCTTAGACTGTGTGGATTTAGGTTGGTAAACCATAATATCTTGCTTAAGGAATCCTCTTGGTTTCAGTATTTTTTCAGGGTCAGAAACAGGCGAGGTCTGCTTATCATCTGGGTTTTTTCTGGTGTTCCTTCGACCAGATACCAGCTTATTTAAATTGTGGAGTCACCAAGTGAATAATAACTTAGCCTTTAAAAAGTGTTCACTCTTTGTTCACTATCAAAGAGAGAAACTCACAAATGTCGTTCTCCTAGGGAAAATAATTTCATTTCTCCGTCCCCAGCAATGACGCCAAAAATATGTTGTTCCAGAGTTTATACTTAAGGCTTGAAAGTATAAAGTCTAGGCATCAGAAAATAAAGAGGGTCTATAAAGAAAGGAAAAACAACTCTTTAGGGAAAAAGGAGCTATGGATGATTTCTGAGTTGTCTTTGTCTAGATTCCAATTGTTCCTGGATGCTAATGTCCTGCTCAATGGCTGCCCATGAACGTTCAAGTTCAAACCGGGTGGTAGCAGTTTTTAAGATGGTGTTAAAAAGAGTTAAAGCGATACTGGTCTAATCTGTAAAACCGGGTTCAATATTGGGATGTCTCGTAATAGGTACAGTCATGGAGGAAAAAGAGTATTAAATATTTGTTGTTTTTTAGGTTGTTGTTTCTTTTTTAGATTATGTAAGAAAAATTCCCAAATTTTGAATTAATAGTATAACAAAATCAAAGGTCGTTTCCCATATCCAAGTTAAACTGAAAATCATGCATGAAATGAAAGAAAACATAAAGCTGTGGAACAATGTGAGGCATCAACCAAGGAAGAATCTCACTTTGTGATAGAAGAAGAAAATAGACAAGAAAAACTTTAATGAAGCATAAGATATAGAAATCTAAGTAATTCACATGTCTTGTACCTGCTGATAACCGATACAGAGGAAAAGATGTAAACGATTAGATGACTAAATTAATCAATCACTACAGTAGAGGTTGTACTAAATTGCAACTAATCATTCATCAAAGATATATAAGTAATGATGTTAAATATAAAATAACAGAGGAACACAAAACTCAAACTTGATGGGATCTAGAGTCTTCGATTTGCATTTGTATTAATTCTGGCAAATGAAAAATTTCTCTGCTACAATCGACCAAGGAAAAATCCCCCTGGTGTCCACTTTCAAAATTGTAATTATACAAAGTTAATCATCAACCCTAGATGGTTGGTATTCTCCTAATCTCCTAGGTGCTAACGGTTACAAAATACAAATTTGAACCATTTTGCTTGGTTACTTTTTACTTTTCTAACAATTGGAAAAAAATGAGCATACATGCGTTACTTCATCATTTCTTTGAAGCGCTTCCTTCAATCATTCCAAAACACTCGATGCACCTATCTAGAAACTACACCAAAATTCTGGAAGGTTCTGTTGTATCCTTTGCTTCAAGCACATACAACTTCCTATGAATTTGGGGCAGTATGTATTCAATCTTTCCCTTTTCAAACTTTGTCGTCTGCAACTGTAGATTTGGCTTTATTAGCCACTTATCCATTTGGGTGATGTCAAGATGCTTCAATTGTGAAATCTCGAGTTGGGATTCATTCCAACTCTCCTTGATATGCAGTTGATGCCTTACAACATTGATCTGTCCTAATAGCCCATGACAATCACCTTTACCAATGCCCAGTGTTTTTGTATCTAGTTGATCAAACACTTCTTCACATTATTTCTTAACTTCTCTTGCCATTTTCGTACTTTCAACAATATTGGTCTCCCATGTTTTTAATATGATGTCCCCCTAATCTATTCTTCTACAGTTAGCTTTGGGATTGCTGGTACGTCCTATCTAGCCGAAAATGCTAGTGCCTTTTGAAAAGCAGCGCGAGCTATTGTAGCCTCTTTTTCCTTGAAAACAATGTTATCCAATGAATGGATTATTTCCAGGAAGTAGTTTTGAACGATTTCTATTTTAGAAATCATGTTTTGTTGTTATGCTTGTAGTTTCACATTCACCTCTAGTGCTTGAGCTTGAAATTATGTTATATTCACAACTTGTCCTTCAATGGACTTCAACTCAGCCTGTAGCTGTCTCACTAACTCTTCCTGCCGAATAAACTGTACTTGACTCATTTTCATCTGCTTGTTCGCTTCTTCTAAACTAGAATTCAATAATTGCATTTCCTGCTTGTCAACAGTTCTGGTGTGTTCAACTCTTTGATTTACCTCCTCTCGAATATTATTTTCTGTGTGCCTTATTTGGTCCTGTAACTAAGCTATCATTTGATTTTTTTGCTCCAGCCTTGTTTTCAGAGAGTCAACTGAGAATAAATTGGTCGTTGCAAAAGCTCCCATAGAGCCTGCTACTTCTATGGTGAAATCTTCCTCTTCTAGGTTCTGCCCATCTACGAGCACTATGTGTTTCTTCACCATTGTGCCTTCTCTCAGATGCATTTTTTGTTTTACTATAGCCTTCCTCTTCCTACTGAAAAAGTAGTCAGGGGAAGGTATCTCTTCTCTAGAGATAGGAGTAAGGTCACTTACGTATATGACTTCCAGATGGGGGGTCCCAAAAGTTTATTGTAAAGGAGGTAATGATGTAATAGGGCTGCCCAATTTTGAAGATTGGGTTTCTCCTGTTGTTTTGGGGATATCAGCAGGAATAGTTGATGATAAAGGAGGTATCATTTGACTCGACTTTGAAGGTGTCTCGAGCCTAACTTCTATTTCTGACTTTGGGTGCTCTTTTTGTGAAGCTTCTTATTTTTTTGAAGATGCTTCAGTCTTCTTTGAATTTTCTTCTGCAGTCTCTTTATCATGGGCCTCTGATCAAAAACCTGGGGGAATTCTTCCTTGAGCTGAAGGAGGGGTTGTTGATTCTTCCTATAGTATATTTGGCAAACCGCTTCACCTGTACTTCTGCAAAGTC
Organism: Picea engelmannii; assembly: GCA_009831015.1. Classification (NCBI taxonomy): domain Eukaryota; kingdom Viridiplantae; phylum Streptophyta; class Pinopsida; order Pinales; family Pinaceae; genus Picea; species Picea engelmannii. The sequence continues at coordinate 18,350 of ML819628.1, forward strand.
AAAAAGATGGTCTGTAGGTCGGGTAATAATGCCTGAACTCTGACTAATATTTCCTCATAGGTTTTGATTACCTTGAACACGTCGTCGCAGCGAGAATCTTCATGTTCATACATTTTCATATTGCAATGAGAAAGATGATTTCCTACAATTTGATAAGGATCATGTTTTCTGAGTTCAAGATCTACTAATTTGATGTCTTCCAGTGTTGCAGCTTCTACCTTGGAATGACCAAAGTTAAGCAGTGAACACTTCCCAATATGTACCGGAAAAACTGGCCAGAAATTCTTCTGAACTACTTTCAATTCTATGTCGATTCCACTTGTTATTATTTGGTAGGCCACCTCCCTGCATAGCAGTCTGTCGCGAAGGAACTTTGGAAGTGCATGAGGAGGAATCAAGCACCCGAAAACCCTAACATAGGAGAAACCCTCTTCAATAAACCAATCTTCAATCGCCCCGAGGTTTCCCACGATTGGCTCTGAAATATGAGGGGGTGCATAACCATACAAAATTTGGTGCAAAGGTATCACTACGTAGTGACAGATTTCGTAAAAGAAATATTTAACATTCTCCTCCCATAGTTTAGAGAGATAAACATGAATGGGCTCCGCACAGGCTTGGTTCCATCTTCAATTCATTAAGGGGAATGGATTCATGTAACATATAGCATTCATAATATATGTAGACATGTAAAAAGATGTAGGTCAGCCTTTCGATTCTACTATTTGGTACTCTGCAATATCCTTAGTTATATTATTTGATAAAATTTTACCCCAGTTGAAACTGTAACCCTCGGCTACTTCGTGTAGAAGTGGCACCCATTCTGCAGGGAAATGGGTAGGGATTTTCCTCCCGAAAAGTCTACATAGCATCAGAGTTATATAAACCATGTATTCATTTAACGGAGCTATGGCATAAATGCCATGGGTATCAACTCTAAATCTCGTTGGAATTCCCCACCATTCTTTGATTATACCTGGATATGTTTGATCGAATTCTGTACACTCCTTTCTTAGAAATTCCTCTACGAATTTGGCATTATAAATGTATTTAGAAGTAGGGGACAATATATACATTACTTGGATGTGCTTGGGTCTAAACAAGCCAACGACGACCTTTTGGCTGTTTAGAATGCTCCTTGTTTGAATGTCGGTTTTCTCTAAAGTCCATCTTATCATGTCATTGTATGGCATGAGTCTCAGCCATGTGGCTATTTTATGAAGCTCAGACTCTGCTATGTCTCTGAGTTTATTTTCAGTCTTTTCATTCTCGAAATTGTCGGGGAAATTCCTAATCTCATAGTCTAAGATTTCAAAAATCTGCCTCCAGGATTTGATTGAATCCATGACATGTGGCGTAGTGTCGGATATAACATCTCCATATGGATTTTAGCTTTCACCCACCTCCTCACTCTTCTTAGGTTCTTTTCTGGGTGCCATGATGTTTGTGCTAAAATGAAAGCCTGTTGTAGAGAAGGAATGCGTAAGCTCTTCTGAATGTAACTTGCTCCTAGTCTAAAAGTAAGAATGAAATTTGAAATAACAAACCTTTATTAACCTTTAACTTGTCTTAAATTTAGCGTACCGATACAGGCGATAAAAATTAAATGCTTTAATGGGGATGGTACGCCTGGAGATACACACTTTATGTTAAAAATATCTCCATTAATCCGTTATAGATACTGCCACATATCGACAATTAAAAACTGGGATTTCGAAAGGAATGTCATAAAAAAATTCTGAATAGCGAAACGCGAAAAGTTATTTAATATCATTAATCATGTTTAAAAGTTAAGTTAATTACATTTAGGTGCTTAATTATTTCAAAATTTCATGTTTCGGAGTTTCGAGCATTGTGTCCCCAAGAGGTATGACACAAGTTAATCCCAAATCGCGAAACCACGATGGGATTTATTATCATTAAACCTTCTTACTTCTTAATAAACATAGCATTAGATTTTAAGGATTTCACGACTTCGGGAATCAGGGTTTTAAGGAGACTCAAAGTTGACTCTTTGATTTCCCGAATCATGATTGATTAACGATTTTTTAAGTATGTTTAAAACTTAATTAATCATGATTAAAAATCTATTTCGTGAAAAGCGTGTCGGGACTTTGAAGTGTTGTTTAAGTTGAGATGGCCGAAAAATAACATGTGAAAGGCTTAGAAAGCCATTAACGTTTTTAATTATTACTTTAAAATCAGTTCAATTCCTTTTAAACAAACACTTTTTCGAGACTTTGGTACCGGGACTTTGGAGTTGCTATTAAAAAACATACTTCGTGAATAGCCAAACCCCGAACCCCGAAAATCCCAAAAGACCTTTTGACTCATTTTTAGAACTAAGGGCGGCTTCGTAATTAGAGAAAAAAAGGAGATTTGGATTTAGAGAATAAAAATAAACTTTATTTCAACAACAGGGATAGCAGGTTCATGAGTACATTTTGGTAGGAGTTGCTCAGATTGGTTGGTATGACCTTGAACCCTAGTACTAGCTATCACCCTCAAACAGATAGACAAACCGAGATAATCAACAAGTAGGTAGAAGGCTACCTTAGGAATTATGTAGCAGGGCAGTAGAAAGCGTGGGTTAGATGGTTTCACTTAGGAGAGTACTACTACAACACCACCCAACACGTGTCCATAGGAATGACACCCTTCAGGGCCTTATACAACTATGACCCACTATCTTTTGTGGAGATTGCTTTTGGTGACAGTGGGGCACCGATGGTACATGATTGGGTACAACAGAGCCAAGACATCCTCAGAGAGCTAAAGGATCATCTATAGAGAGCACATAACCAACAGAAGGTCCAAGCAGAAAACCAGAGAGTTGAGCGTACTTTTGAGGTTGGTGACTTAGTCTATCTAAGGCTCCAACCATACAGGCAGGATTCTATAAAAATAAGCGGAGTAGAGAAGCTAAAACCATGTTTCTTTGGGCCCTACAGGGTCAGAAAAAAGATATCAGTCGTAGCTTATGAGCTGGAGCTTCCACAGGGAAATAGGATACATAATGTCTTTCATGTGTCCTGCCTGAAGAGGGCCATCGGCCAACACATCACACCCATTGAGGTACTAACTCCCATGGACAAAGAGGGGAAACTTGTTTTCATTCTGGAAGAGATACTAGAGGTTTAGGAGAAGAGGCTCAGGAAGAGAAGCATCAAAGAGTACCTGATCAGATGGAAGGATCTACCCATTGAGGATGCCATGTGGGAGAATGAACAAGTGGTACGGGAAACAGGTTTGGAATTGCTTGAGGGCAAGCAATTTCTAGCAGGGAGACTGTAATGTCCCCTAGCTCTTGATGAAGAGGTTTGAGAAGACTTAGTGGATTAGGCATCCCCACTAGGCCATAGTCTCACACTGAGGGGAAAATTCAACCAAACTAATGTTATATTCTTAAGTTGACTTAATAAAAAGGTAAAAGGAGTTAAAAAGATAACTCAATGGAGGAATAGAAGCGTTGGAGGTTGAGTTAGGAGTTAACCCTAGGGGTTAACTTAACTCAACAGGGAAATAGAATAAAAATATAAAGAGAAGGCTAGGGCACAACTCTCATTCATTCAAGAGTTTGGTATTTTCTTGTTGATGCTCTTGAGCATACAATTTTGAGGGTTTTGATATTACAAACCCTAGGAACAAATCAATGGTGAAATATTCCACTCACCTTGTTCCAAGCTTGGTCTCGGGGATGAAATAATCCACCCGCACCATTCTACATCCATCATCAACTTACGAGGACTAGTAGGGCCATACCAGTTGGACCAGCAAGGTCATACTAGCTAGGGTTTTCTTGCAGGGGCGCACCATTGGTTGAGGAAGAGTTTGATCCAACATATTGAGGAAGCTTGGGAGGTTTTCAACATTAGGGTTTTGATTGCAAGCCCTTGCTCATCAGTTTGAGGGATTGTTTGAGGAGTTATCATGTCCCTATCATCTACTTGTAGGTTGAGACGATTTCAGGAGGAAGAGGACGTTTTATGATTCAATATTTCTCAGATCTAGAACGATATAAGCTAGATCTGATCTTGAAACTTCTCCATGTGCTTGTGGCCACCCGATCTATCATTATAGAGAGTTGCAGGGGATTCAGAGCCCATATTCAGCCAAGTCGTACTATTGGCCATATCGGGGTTTCAGTAGGGCTGTACCAATCTAGGTTTTCTGTAGTTTGAGGAGGAAGCTTCAGCTTTTGAGATCCATACTTCAGGAGGAGGCTTCTAATGCCTTGATATATCTTTGGGAGGAGTTTGAAAAAATTTGGGGGTCCTCATATTTAAGAGGGCCGAACCCTTGGTATCCATTGTCTTCAGTAGGCCATACCAATAGTCAGCAGGGTCGTACCAGTTGCCCGAGGGTTAGGCTTAAACCCTAGTTTGTAGTTGAGAGTTCATACTCTATTACAACCTTTGGGAGGTTTGATCTATATCACTGAGAGAATTTTGTATGCAACTCTATTATTGTCTTGAAGCCATCTGAATCTATTCTAGATCTACTTCTCTATTTGTATCAGGTGCTTGATTTCTTATAATAAAGTTCAACTATTGCTTGTGGTTCCTATATTGTGCATGATTGAAGATCTTCATATGTTGGAATGTTTCTTGTCTAAAGTCATGGTTGAATAACTGAATAAACCCTAAGGAAAAAATGTTGATGACCAACTCGCACACATAACAATAGACAATTAAATCAGTGGTTAGTTAGTGATTTCAAGCAAAAAATTGGCTTGGCATCATTACAGTGGTATCAAAGCTCTGATCCTTCAAAACTGTGAGGATTAGTGCATGCATAGGTACAATGGTATCTTTATGGGCAGAAGGAAGAAGCATGTTAGTGAAACAAAATCCAAAATGGAGGGTTCAGGTGATGACCATGAGCCACAGGGCGTGGTTTTCTTGGCAATCGAATTCAATAAATTCCATAAAACCCTAACCAATACAAAAAACAACCATGTCCACCACTTGCAAGAGAGCCAAGAGACAAATCGGAGGGAACAATCCGAAATCACTGATACCTTGAAGAAGGTAGATGGAAATCTAAGGAAGATTGATGAGAACCAGTCGATGATAACACGACTATTGATGCAGATGACTCACCAGGGGAAATAACCGAAGACATATGAAAACAAAGAGGTTGGTGGATCCCATGGTGAAACCAGGTATAATCCCGAGAAATTTCCCAGGTCCGAGGGCAACCATGGAGGGGGTATGTCGCATGGACATATGGGTAGTAGGGATAACCCTAGGTTGTACTTGCCCACACTCACAGATGAACAGGTGCAATAAGAGAAGGTGGATGACTTTATGGAGCAGATAGCACAATGTACTAGGGAGTACCATGGCTCAAATATGATGATTCAGAGGCAGATGCCCCTGGATCAATATTGCCAACTCAAGTTCAGAAACAAGCCCAGGCCGAACCACATGAGAAGTTTTGAGTTTGAACGAAGAGCAGGGAAGATGGAAATCCCATACTTTGATGGTACGACCAAGATGGAAACATAGGCATGGGTACATAAGTTGGATAATTATCTACAGCTTAACCCGATGAGGGAGATGGAAGCCATCAAATTTGACACTATGTACCTAGATGATATGAAAATAGAAGGTTGACTTGTTATGCTATGCAAGCACCCTCTACCTCATAAAATAAATCTTAACAGGACCTTGCTTCATGTGTTAGAATATGCAAGTTGGTTTATGTGTTAAGTTCTTGGTTCTTCTTTGCAAAGTTCATGTGTAAGAAATGTTCTTTTAAATGCTTAAATATGTGTTATAAACCAATGTACAGCAATATAAAATGCAGCAAATAACACAACAAACTCACAACAATACCAAGATGATAAAGGAGTTCACCCCTCTCTGGGCTACATCTCTTTGAGCCTCCTTCAATGGACTTGGCTCTTTGGGATTAGTTTGTCAAATGCTCTTTACAAGCTGCTGCTCAACTCCAATGGATTTACAGACTGTACCATTGGGTTCAAAATACATAAAAACCCCAAATTTGACTGTAAAAACTCTGCAAATGGACAATGACTCATCCAACAATGACCTCTTCTACATGTGACCTCCAAGCTTCCCTGAGCTTCAATGGAGTAAAAATACCTGCAGAAGTCCTCCAATGGATCTGAAACCTATCCCAATGTGTTCAGAGCATAATAAACAGTCATAAATGACTATTCAGTCTCAGAAAATGGATATATGCTCATCTCAGCAATGCCTCAAACAATGAGGGCTTTAAAGCTCCTGAAGCTTCCTCAAACTTCAAATGTGAAAAACCTGCAAATGGGCTCTTCAAATGTCTGTGAAAACCTCACCAATGGACTCAGAATGTCCAGAAACCCCTAGCTGGGCTTTTACGACACCTGATTTGGTAAAAAACTCATCAAGTTATGCTTGCTGCCATTTTTTTCTTTTCAAGCTCTGTTACAGGCTCGCCATATTGCACCTGTGTGTGAATGAACCCAGACTCTGGGCGTTTTCCGTCACAAAACCCAGCACAAACGCGCGTTCCGAAATTGGTGCAATCTGTCGAACGGTTACCCGGAATCAAGCCCCCAAGAACGGAGGTGTTGGGCGCATGGGGGGACCATATGTCCACGTCCCGCGCAATAAAAGGGCTAAATGGCATTGTTAAAACCTGGAATCGACGTGTGTCGGGCGCGTGTTTTTAAAACTCAACAATATCCCACGCGCAATCCATATAATAGGTGGTCATATGTGTACATACATAAAACCGTGAGCCAAAATGGAAACTCCCGCACGCAATAACCATGGCATAAAATGGTTGGTTTTAAAAACACAACATATATATAATATATGTTACACCCCGCGCGCACAAATACTTTGTACAGTGGTCACGTATACACCATAGAACCGGGGGTCTTACATTTCAAACCACAACTCCGAACCGCGCGTATAAACATTAAAATGGTCACATTGCAATGTCAACATAACCACGGTTAAAATAAATGTAACCACCGCGCAATGGTATCAATATACGGTCACATTATAACTATATGACCGCGGGTTGTATAATGTTTAAAATCCCACACACACAATTTAACATATGCATTAGACATATTTCAACGAAAAAACACCGCGTCGTTTACATGGGGGGGGGTATGGTCATATCCACTGTATAGAACCGGGGGTCGGGGCTAGCCCCGACCCGACCCCCCCGCCGTTTAAACCATTAATCAATGTTAAATACATTTTTTGACATATGAATATTAAAACATAATGCGTGGCGCGTTGGTAGCTTGGACGTTGTAAACACTTTCACCGGTGGGGAGGTCTGGGGGTCAAACCCCGCGGCCTCCATAATTTTAATAAACCACACAAAATGCCAATTCGGGGTGCCACGTGGCAGCCCTTGATTGGGCCACGTGGCACCCATCTATTCATCCATAAAATGCCATGTGTCGTAAAATTACTTGCCCACAGTCAACCAATAAAAACGTGCCATGTCGCCTATCTGCCACATCAGCTGCCAGGGTGTACCTTAATTCCACATCGCTGTACAGCCACCACGTCATCTGTACGGCCTATGCCACGTCATCTGTACGGCCTGCCCAGTCAGCATCATTTTTTTTACCTGTTTGGCTCGGCGAATAGACCTCGATAACTTCTCCATACGGACTCCGTTTGCAAAAGTAAATATATCGTCGGAATCAGGAGAACGAGACGGACGCAATGGTACCATTTTCGTTGCATTCCGAGCACTTTTAATTTTGAGCAATTTTTTGACCCCTGGTCCAGATTCTGATCACGCCTTCCCACTGAAAGGCTTTTGGACCCACAAAAGCTTATAATCATCGATATGAGCTTCAATACTCTTCTGCTTTCAAGTTCTATCAACTGATTCTACTTGAAAAGACTTTTCGACAATCACCTGGGTACCTTGACATGCCTTGCCCTGCAACTGGCTATGTCCCTCAACCACTGCTCTCTGGCTGCTGCTGACCCACTTTTCTCTCTGCGCTTGGAAGACTGCCAGCCTTCCCACTGAGAATCAAGTCTCTCTTTCAAACTCTTTGACATCAACAATCCGCTCTTCAATGGATGCAAAATTTTCTTGCGACATCTTTTCACAAGCCAAGAAAACCATCAATCTTGAAAATAAATTGACACAAGACTGAAAATAATGACAGCAAAGTCTTTTTTCTCTTCAAACAACTGTCGCATCTTGTGCTTCATCAAAGCACATGGTGTTTTCCTCCATCTCAATGTACTCAAAATTGACTTTCAAGACAACAACAATATCGACTACACATAAGTCGAAAACCATGAACGACACAACATAGTCATCAAGCAATATCGACACAAGTCGAGATTCAAGTGAAACATGTCAACCATCCAAAATGACAAGTCTAAAGACATGATACATAATCATGCTACAATCATGACTCATCCATGATGAACTAACATCAAGTTCATTGTTTATGCACTCCCAAAACCATATGCATGTGCATAGCTTCTTCAACTCTCCTTCCTGTAGAAACATAGGCACTTAAACCCAAAGCATGTGGGTACTAAAGAGCTGAAAATGAAAAGTGTATATGGCTGTAATAAAATGGACAACATACCCCTCTTTTGCATGTTCTTGAACGAGGTGGTATAACACAAGTATGCTTTCAAAAATAAATGCATTCACATGCAAACTTGCCTCTACCAAATGATGACAAACTGCTGCAACTTGTTAACTTCAACAAAATGAAATAGCTAAGGCTGAAATGTGCATCTATACAGAAAAAATGCAAGCCTTACTTACGCAAGAAATCAATCCATTTCTTACCAAGCCAACTCAATGGCAAATCCTTCTGCTGAAAGTTGTCTTCTTGGGAATCATCTTGACTCACATCAATGATGGAATCTCCTCTTCCATCCTTGCCAATCTTTTCACCCAACTGCTTCTTGTGCCGTGGATGAGAGGTTGGATGCAATGTCCAACATTGGCCAATGAGATGACCCCTCTTTTGACAATGAGTGCAAATCTTTTGCATTTTCTCTTCATGTTGCCTTTGCTTGGAAAGTTTCCTGAAAATGGACTTTCTTTTCCAACACTTTGAAACATGATGGTTATAGAAACCACAAAATGTGCATGGTCTTTTTCCATTGTTACATGCAGATTTATTATGCTTAACATAATCAAAATCAACTGAGTTATAGGCAGATTTATACCTTGAAAATTCACCTTTATCGCCGCTTTGAGGAGGTGAATTGGAAGTGTCACAAGCTCTCTTTTGAAGACTCTCAAATCTGCTCTTTTCCTCATGGCTGTCACAACCTTTTTGTTGCACACATTTGCATTCATCTTGAACACAAGTTTTGCATGCTGAAGAGTTTGAACTTACATCAAAAGTTCTTGAACTTTCACCTTGAAAACCTTCTTGAGGAGGTGAACTTGAAACAAAAATTGTGCTTGAAACTTTTTCATTAGTTTCCTCAACCTTGGAATTTGTTTCATTAATTCTTTCATAACCAAGACCACAATATTTAGGTCTCTCTTCAACCACAATAGGCTCAACAATGCCTTGTGCATGCTTGCCTAACCCTTTACCTTCATAGCCCATTTTTAACATTAACTTGGACCCTATTCCTTTTGTGTGATTCTCAAAAACACCAAAGCAATCTTCTTGAGAGGAATTTGAAGACAAACTGACATTACATACCTCATGGTCATACATGTACTTGGTAAGGGTTTCTTTTGCTTCAAGGAGTTGATTCTCCATCTCCTGCAACTTTTCAAGAAGTTGTTCTTTTTCCTCCTTCATGGCCACCAACTGCTCTTGAAGGACAATGCTCTCTTCCCTATCTTTCCACAACACATGTACCATATCCTTCATGGTTAGCAATGCATTAAACATTTCTTTGTCAAAGAACTTAGATTTGGAAGATGTAGGAGAACTATCAATGCTTAAAGCTTCCTCCATACTTGCAAGATAACAAACTTCAACACAAATCTTGCACAAATACCAACAGCTAAAACTTCAAGCTATCATTGGCAAATACATGAGCAAAATAAACTATGCTCTGATACCACCTGATCTGAAAATAGAAGGCTGACTTGTTATGCTATGCAAGCACCCTCTACCTCATAAAATAAATCTTAACAGGACCTTGCTTCATGTGTTAAAATATGCAAGTTGGTTTATGTGTTAAGTTCTTGGTTCTTCTTTGCAAAGTTCATGTGTAAGAAATGTTCTTTTAAATGCTTAAATATGTGTTATAAACCAATGTACAACAATATAAAATGCAGCAAATAACACAACAAACTCACAACAATACCAAGATGATAAAGGAGTTCACCCCTCTCTGGGCTACATCTCCTTGAGCCTCCTTCAATGGACTTGGCTCTTTGGGATTAGTTTGTCAAATGCTCTTTACAAGATGCTTCTCAACTGCAATGGATTTACAGACTGTACCATTGGGTTCAGAATACATAAAAACCCCAAATTTGACTGTAAAAACTCTGCAAATGGACAATGACTCATCCAACAATGACCTCTTCTACATGTGACCTCCAAGCTTCCCTGCGCTTCAATGGAGTAAAAATACCTGCAGAAGTCCTCCAATGGATCTGAAACCTATTCCAATGTGTTCAGAGCATAATAAACAGTCAGAAATGACTATTCAGTCTCAGAAAATGGATATATGCTCATCTCAGCAATGCCTCAAACAATGAGGGCTTTAAGGCTCCTGAAGCTTCCTCAAACTTCAAATGTGAAAAACCTGCAAATGGGCTCTTCAAATTCCTATGAAAACCTCACCAATGGACTCAGAACGTCCAAAAACCCCTAGCTAGGCTTTTACGGCACCTGATTTGGTAAAAAACTCATCAAGTTATGCTTGCTTCCATTTTTTTCTTTTCAAGCTCTGTTACAGGCTCGCCATATTGCACCTGTGTGTGAATGAACCCAGACTCTGGGCGTTTTCCGTCACAAAACCCAGCACAAACGCGCGTTCCGAAATTGGTGCAATCTGTCGAACGATTACCCGGAATCAAGCCCCCAAGAACGGAGGTGTTGGGCGCATGGGGGGACCATATGTCCACGTCCCGCGCAATAAAAGGGCTAAATGGCATTGTTAAAACCTGGAATCGACGTGTGTCGGGCCCGTGTTTTTAAAACTCAACAATATCCCGCGCGCAATCCATATAATAGGTGGTCATATGTGTACATACATAAAACCGTGAGCCAAAATGGAAACTCCCGCGCGCAATAACCATGGCATAAAATGGTTGGTTTTAAAAACACAACATATATATATAATATATGTTACACCCCGCGCGCGCAAATACTTTGTACAGTGGTCACGTATACACCATAGAACCGGGGGTATTACATTTCAAACCACAACTCCGAACCACGCGTATAAACATTAAAATGGTCACATTGCAATGTCAACATAACCACGGTTAAAATAAATGTAACCGCCACGCAATGGTATCAATATACGATCACATTATAACTATATGACCGCGGGTTGTATAATGTTTAAAATCCCACACACACAATTTAACATATGCATTAGACATATTTCAACGAAAAAA
>ML819628.1:29954-49223 GCA_009831015.1 Picea engelmannii
GGGGTATGGTCATATCCACTGTATAGAACCGGGGGTCGGGGCTAGCCCCGACCCGACCCCCCCACCGTTTAAACCATTAATCAACGTTAAATACATTTTTTGACATATGAATATTAAAACATAATGAGTGGCGCGTTGGTAGCTTGGACGTTGTAAACACTTTCACCGTTGGGGAGGTCCGGGGATCAAACCCCGCGGCCTCCATAATTTTAATAAACCACACAAAATGCCAATTCGGGGTGCCACATGGCAGCCCTTGATTGGGCCACGTGGCACCCATCTATTCATCCATAAAATGCCACGTGTCGTAAAATTACTTGCCCACAGTCAACCAATAAAAACGTGCCATGTCGCCTATCTTCCACGTCAGCTGCCAGGGTGTACCTTAATTCCACGTCGCTGTACGACCGCCACGTCAGCTGCACGGACTATGCCACGTCAGCTGTACGGCCTACCCAGTCAGCATCATTTTTTTTACCTATTTGGCTCGGCGAACAGACCTCGATAACTTCTCCATACAGACTCCGTTTGCGAAAGTAAATATACCGCCGGAATCAGGAGAACGAGACAGACGCAATGGTACTGTTTTCGTTGCATTCCGAGCACTTTGAATTTTGAGCAAATTTTTGACCCCTGGTCCAGATTCTGATCACTAGATGGAAAGGATCATGATTGGTGGTACCATGGACTCACCACACTAGGCCACAATTAGATAGTGACATACACAGAATTCACTCAAAGACTCATTGACAGATTTGATCAGGGGGATCCTGAGCTACACTTCCGGGAGCTCACACGACTTAGGAAAACATGAGTAATAGAGGTATACATTAAGTAATTCCAAAGGCTAGCGGTCATGGTACATGATATATCACCAACCAAGCTTATGATGCTTTTCACTAAAGGGTTGGTGGAACCCTTGAAGGGTTGGGTAAAGGCCTTTAAGCCTACCAACCTACATGATGCCCTTTGGAGAACCAAGGACCTAGGACCAGATACCAAACCCAAATTTGTACCTAGGCCACCTCTTAACACTGAAGGAAGAGATCAAAGACCTCCAATGAACCATGGGGGACGTGACCCAAGGAGTTTTGATAGGGGTCATGGCAGAATGGATGATAACACCAGGAGGGAACTTAGAAGGAAGCAACTTTGTTTCACGTTCAAAGAACCATGGAACCCATCACACAAGTGCATGGGACGTGGCCAAGTGCACTACATAGAGGTGACCTTAGACAATGAGGAGGAGGAAGACTACGACCAACTTCAGAACATGGAGGCTAAAACCACAAAGATAACATAGGAGGAGGTCACATGACTGGATAGTAGGGATGAGGGGAAATCCACCTTGGCATTTGTTAGCGGGGTGCCTAAATTTAACACCTTCAGGATGAGAGGAGTCTTTCAGGGGCATAAGGTATCAATATTGATTGATGTGGGAGCCTCTCACAACTTCATTGACTCAACATTGTTGAGAAGGAGGCATATACCCATGGTGGAATTTGAAGGGTTCAAGGTGGAGGTAGCAGGTGGAAGCACTATGCCTTGTGACAGGTACATTCTAGGTATGAAGCTTACCTTAGGTAGGTATGAGTTGATACAGGACGTCTATGTGATGGATCTGTCAGACACTAATATAATCCTTGGACTTCATTGGCTCAACACATTAGGACCTATCACCACCAACTATAAGACCATGGAAATGTATTTTATAGAGGAGGGTGGACGAAAGGTAGTGCTCCGAGGCATGACAGGTAATTTTTCCAAGGTAGTTACGACCAAGAGGATGGAAGACATATTCAGGAGGGAGGAGATTGTGTATGTAGCTGAATGTAGGATTTCGACACATGTAGATGAGAAGGGTAAGGTTCACTACACCCAAGATATCCAAGAGATCCTTGACAAGCAGCACAAAGTGTTTGGATAGATTCTTCCAGGGATTCCACTAGATAGGGGGTTTGAGCATATCATTGAGCTAGAGACAGGAGCTAAACCAGTCATCACCACACCATACAGGCATCCGAATAAGTATAAAGACGAGATAGAGAAAGCCATCAAATTTTTTTTGGACATGGGACACATCAGGCCGAGCTCTAGCCCCTTTGATTCTTCAATAGTACTTGTCAAGAAGAATTATGGAACTATGTGATTGTGCATTGACTTCCGGGCTTTGAATAAAAAGACAATCAAAAACATGAACCCTATCCCTAGGATTGATGAACTGCTAGACGAACTGCATGGGGCTGTCTATTTTACAAAAATTGACCTACGTTTTGGATACCATCAAATCAAGATGAGGGAGGAGGACATCTCAAAAACTGCTTTCAAATGTCATTATGGCCATTATGAGTTCTTAGTGATGCCCTTCGGGTTAACCAATGCCCTAGCTACTTTCCAATATTGCATGAACCATGTGTTTAAAAAACAGTTGAGGAAGCACTTGTTAGTATTTTTTGACGACTTTCTCATTTACAACAAGACGTGGGAGGAACACCTTAGGCATTTGGACCAAATTTTTTCTATCATGGAGGAACAGTCACTGTACACTAAGGAGTCCAAATGTGAGTTTGGAATAACAGAAGTTCTTTACTTGGGACACATCATTGAACAAAGGGGGTACATGTACATCAAGAAAAAATAAAATCCATCATGGAGTGGCCTACTCCTAAGACACTCACAGAGTTAAGGGGATTTCTAGGCATGTGCACGTACTACAGGAATTTTTTCAAAGGGTTTTCCCAGCTGTGTGCACCATTGAATGATTTAACTAAGAAGGGAGCCTTCAAATGGAGTGAAGAAGCTCAATTTACGATGGATAAGATGAAAAATGTGATGAGCACATGCCCAGTCATAGCTCTTCCAGATTTTGGCCTGCCTTTCACTTTGGAGTGTGATGCTTCAGGAGAAGGTATAGAGGCCGTACTTATGCAGAATAGGCACCCTCTTGCCTATGAGAGCCAAAAAAATAGGGGTCCTGAGCTACTCTACAACATTTATGACAAAGAAATGTTGGCTATCATGCATGCACTAGCCAGATTCAGGCAATATATGGTAGGTGCACGGTTTGTGGTCAAATCAGATCATAACAGTCTCAAGTAACTATTGGAGCAGAAGGACTTAAATGAATGGAAAAAAAATGGGTAAGAAGAATACAGGCCTATGAATTTGACATTGAATTTGTAAAAGGGAAGAATAATGTGGTGGTTGATGCATTATCCGTATCAGTTAAATGGAAGGACCACTTGGTGTTGGAGTATGTTAAGGATCTGTTCGCTTGTCAGCTACTGGAAGGATAAGTATAGGATGAAAACTTCAGGATTATAAATGACCTCATCTATTACAAGGGACAAATATTTTTGGTTTTGGGATCATTCTTCAAGGCCAAAGTGTTACAGGCATGTCATGACTCACCCATGGCAAGGCACCAAGGGATTAGTAAAACGTATAGGCAGGTGAGAGAGAGGTTCTCATGGAAGGGCCTCAAGGAGGATGTAATAAGGCATGTCAAGGCATGTACTACATGCCAAGAGAACAAGGATGAACACACTCACCCAACATGACTACTGCAACCCTTACCCATTCCATAGCACAAGTGGGAAAGCATATCCATGGATTTCATCACTGGGTTGCCAAGGACATAGGGGAAATACTGCATTTTCGTGGTGGTGGACAGGTTGACGAAGTTTGCACACTTCTTCTCCATAGCCACAGAGTTAAGCAGAACATAGGTGGACGAACTATTTTTTAGTGAGATGTTTAGGTTGCATGGCCTACCTAAGACCATTATTAGTGACAGGGATAGCAGGTTCATGAGTACATTTTGGTAGGAATTTTTTAGATTGGTTGGTACGGCCTTGACCCCTAGTACCAACTATCACCCTCAGATGGATGGAAAAACCGAGATAGTCAACAAGTGGGTAGAAGGACACCTTAGGAATTATGTAGTAGGTTAGCAGAAAGCATGGGTCAGATGGTTTCATTTAAGAGAGTACTGCTACAACACCACCCATCATGTGTCCATAGGCATGACACCATTCAGGGCCTTATACAGTTATGACCCACTATCGTTTGTGGAGATTTCGTTTGGTGACAGCCGGGCACCAATGGTATAGGATTGGGTACATCAGATCCAAGACATCCTCAGAGAGCTAAAGGATCATCTACAAAGAGCAGAAAACTAGCAGAAGGTCCAAGCAGACAAGCACA
This sequence comes from Picea engelmannii, assembly GCA_009831015.1. Classification (NCBI taxonomy): domain Eukaryota; kingdom Viridiplantae; phylum Streptophyta; class Pinopsida; order Pinales; family Pinaceae; genus Picea; species Picea engelmannii. The sequence goes on from ML819628.1 coordinate 34,161, forward strand.
TAGTTGAGCGTACTTTTGAGGTTGGTGACTGAGTCTATCTAAGGATCCAACTATACAGACATGTTTCTATAAAAAGAAGTAGAGCAGAGAAGCTACAACTATGTTTCTTTGGGCCCTACAGGATCAACATGAAGATAGGGGTCATAGCTTATGAGATGGAGCTTCCACACGACAACAGGATACACAATGTATTCCATGTGTCATGCCTGAAGAGGGCCATCAACCAACACATCACACCCATTGAGGTACTACCTCCCATGGATGAAGAGGGGAATCTTATTTTGATTCCAGAAGAGATAATAGAGGTTCAGTAGAAGAGGCTCATGAAGAGAAGCATCAAAGAGTACCTGATCAGATGGAAGGATCTACCCATTGAGGATGCCACATGGGAGGATGAACAAGTCGTCTGGGAAACAAGTTTGGAATTTCTTGAAGGAAAGCAATTTCTAGCAGGGGAGACTGTAATTTCCACCACCTCTTGATGAAGAGGTTTGAGAAGACTTAGTGGCTTAGGAATCCACACTAGGCCATAGTCTCACACCGAGGGGAAAAGTCAACCAAACTAATGTTATATTCTTAAGTTGACTTAATAAAAAGGTAAAAGGAGTTAAAAAGATAACTCAATGAAGGAATAGAAGCGTTGGAGGTTGAGTTAGGAGTTAGCCCTAGGGGTTAACTTAACTCAACAGGGAAATAGAAGAAAATTATAAATAGAAGGCTAGGGAGCACCTCTCACTCATTCAGGATTTTGGTATTTGCTTGTTGATGCTATTAAGCATACAATTTTGAGGGTTTTGATATTACAAACCCTAGGAACAACTCAGTGGTGAAAGATTCCACTCACCTTGTTCCAAGCTTGGTCTTGAGAATGAAATACTCCACCCACACCATTCTACATCCATCATCAACTTAGGAGTACTAGCAGGGCCATGCCAGTTGAACCAACAAGGTCGTACTACCTAGGGTTTTCTTGTAGGGGCGCACCATTGGTTGATGAAGAGTTCGATCCAACATATTGAGGAAGCTTGGGAGGTTTTCAGCATTAGGGTTTTTCTTGCAAGCCCTTTCTCATCAGTTTGAGGGCTTCTTTGAGGAGTTATCACGTCCCTATCATCTACTTGCAAGTTGAGATGATTTCAGGAGGAAGAGGACATTTTGTGATTCAGTATTTATCAGATCTAGAAGGCTATATGCTAGATCTAATCTTGAAACTTTTCTCAGGTTCTTGTGGCCACCCGATCTATCATTCTAGAGATTTTTAGGGGATTCTGAGCCCATATTCAGCCAGGCCGTACTATTGGCCATATCAGGGTTTCATGAAGGTCGTACTAATCTAGGGTTTCTGCAGTTTGAGGAGGAAGCTTCAGCCTTTGAGCTCCATACTTTAGGAGGAGGATTCTAATGCCTTGATCTATCTTTTGGATGCGCTTGAAAACATTTTGGGGTATTCATCTTCAAGAGGGCCGAACCCTTGGTATCCATTGTCTTCAGCAGGCCGTACCAGCAGTCAGCAAGGTCGTACCAGTTGCTTGAGGGTTAGGCTTAAACCCTAGTTTGCAGTTGAGCGTTCATCTTATATTACAGCCTTTGGGAGGTTTGATATATATCACCGGGATCATTTTGTATGAAGCTCTATTATTGTCTTGAAGCCATCTGAAGCTATTCCAGATTTGCTTCTCTATTTGTATCAGGTGCTTGATTTCTTATAATAAAGTTCAACTATTGCTTGTGGTTCCTATCTTGTGCATGATTGAAGATATTCATATGTTGGAATGTTTCTTGTCTAAAGTCATGGTTGAATAAATGAATAAACCCTAAGGATGAAATGTTGATGTCCAACCTGCACACGTAACAATAGACAATTAAATCAGTGGTTAGTTAGTGATTTCAAGAAAATAATTGGCTTGGGATCATTATAGTGGTATCGGATCTTTGATCCTTCAAACCTATGAGGATTAGTGCATGTAGAGGTACAGTTGTATCTTTATGGGCAGAAAGAAGAAGTAGGCTAGTGAAACAGAAGCCGAAATGGAGGGTTCAGGAGATGACCATGAGCCAAAGGGATTGGCTTTCTTGGTAGCCGAATTCAATAAATTCCATAAAAACCTAACCAATACAGAAAGCAACATGGTCTGCTACTTGCAAGAGAGCCAAGAGACAAACCAGAGGGAACAAGCCGAAACCATTGAGACCTTGAAGAAGGTAGATGGGAATGTGAGGAAGATTGATGAGAACCAGTCGATGATAACACGACTATTGATGCAGATGACTCACCAGGGGAAATACCTGGAGACATATGGAAGCAAAGAGGTTGGTGGATCCCATGGTGAAATCAGGTATAATCCTGAGAAATTTCCCAGGTCCGAGGGAAGTCATGGAGGGGATACATCACATGGACAGATGGGTAGTAGGGCTAACCCTAGGCCTCACTTGCCCACATTCACATATGAATAGGTACGACAAGAGCAGGTGGATGACTTTATGGATAAGATGGAACAATGTACTAGGGAGTACCATGGCTTGGATATGAAGATTCAAGGGCATATGTCCCTGGATCCATATTGCAAATCAAGGTCAGAAACAAGCCTAGGCTGAACCACAAGAGCAGTTTTGAGTTTGAATGAAGATCAGGGAATATGGAAATACCATACTTTGATGGTATGGCCAAGATGGAAAAGCATGCATGGGTACAAAAGATGGATACTTATCTACAACTTAACCCTATGAGGGAAATTGAAGCCATCAAATTTGCTACTATGTAACTGGATGGAAAGGCTCATGATTGGTGGTACCATGGACTCACCACACTAGGCCATAATCAGATAGTGACCTACATAGAATTCACTCAGAGACTCATTGACAGATTTGAGCAAGGGGATCCTAAGCTACACTTCCAGGAGCTCACACAACTCAGGAAAATAGGAGCAATAGAGGTATGCATTGAGGAATTCCAAAGGCTAGCAGTCATGGTACATGATATATCACCAACCAGGATTATGATGCTTTTCATTGAAGGGTTGGGTAAAGGCCGTTAAGCCTACCAACCTACAAAATTCCATTTGGAGAACTAGGGACCTAGGACCAGCTGCCAAACCCAAATTTTTACCTAGGCCACCTCTTAAAACCAGAGGAAGAGATCAGAGACCTCCAATGAACCAGGGGGGACATGACCTAAGGAGTTTTGACAGGGGTCGTGGTAGAATGTATGATAACACCAGGAGCGAACTGAGAAGGAAGCAAATCTGGTTCACATGCAAAGAACCATGGAACCCATCACACAAGTGCATGGGTCATGGCCAAGTGTACTACATAGAGGTGACCTCAGACAATGAGGAGGAGGAAGACATATAATCTTTTTGGTCCAAGAGTACGAACCCACATCAGGCCTTGGGTAAGAATTCCCCTATCCAAAACCCTAACTTGGTTTCAATTCCTAAGCACTCAGTCTCTAGTTTTCATTTTCATGGTGATGGGTTGGGGCCTTATGTCTCTTTCGAGATGGCATCAAAAAATCGTTCTCCCGAGAGACGGGAAGATGTTTCTTTTATTATTGATATATCAAGGGACTATGACCATTTACCTCATAAACAATCTGGCACCCATAGGGCTTGTTCTTTGGGTTCCCTTTCTGTTTCTTCTAGTAGAGATCCCTACCTTCTTCATCCTCAGAAATCTACTTAGGGTTTGGTTCCATTGGGGGTTGTGGGTTGTGATATTCTCAAGGAACCAAGGCACTAAAAAGAGGGGCGTAAATCTATGCTTAAGCATGCACATGAGGAATCCTCTCTCGAAATCTCATAGGAAAGACAACACCTAATCTCTGGGGTACTTAGAGCAAGAAATGCCCTGAAGGAGAGCTCCCCGTGAAATTAATGTTTATAAACATGAGGGGCCTAGGATGGAAAAAAATCTCTTTGAATAGTATTATAGAGATGGATCAACTAGACATTGTTTTAATATAGGGAACTATTGATCATTGTTAACCCATTATTGTCGAATTGGTAAAATTGTTTTTGGGCTGGGGTTTCTTGGTTTGGATTCCAATGGATCTTTGTGAGGGATCATAAATGGGTTTTCATCAAATTGATCTCTTATTAATTTATTTTCTATTTATTCAAGTCTTTTCAAATATATTTTTATGCAAGGAGTCAGATTGTTCCATTACTCTTCTTAATATATTATGGGGCCTATGAGGGTAGGGAGGCTTATTGGGACCGACTATTTTCTCTAAATGTTATTTGCTCAAATAATATTGTTCTTGGAGGGGACTTGTTACACTAACCGGGTATGAAATATGGGGGACATCATCCCGTGAAGACAAATTGGAAATTTTCTTCACTCACAATTTTGAACTAGGAGGATTGGTTGATGTAGAATTTGCCCAACTTAGTCTGACATGGAGCAATAACCAAAGTTGTGTTGAAGGGGTCTTAAAAAGACTTGATCGTTTTATTGTTCATCATACACTTCTTCAAGATATTGGGATATATCATTCTTGGATCTTAGCCTACGTTATCTTTATGATTGAATAGATTCTAGTGTTGGTGATGCACGCTAACTTGGCATAGTATCGCACAGAATTTGTTAAGTGATTTAACACATATCTAGAAGATAAAGGAGCATAGTTAATGTTGTAATGATATATTGTAATAAAGTATTTTCAGATTTATAATTTTCTTGGGAAGTGTGCCGTAAGGGTTGTAACTTGATATCATTTAAGTACACTTGAATGGTATTTATTTTCTTCTTTTGCCTTGTGATTTGGGTTAAAGAGAAGTGAGGTATTTGTTGCTATAATTTAATATTTCAGGTCAACAATAACATTGAAATTTCACACAAAATAGATCAAGGAAACATGAAGGTTGAGGTGGAATTTTGTTAAGCCCTAAATAGTGGCACATTGCCCCTTAATTGGGGCATATTACACTAGTAATGTTATTTTATTTATGTTGGCTTGGGTTCATTAGTTGTAATAGTACCTCCTAGTATCCTATATATACCAAGGAGACCTTTTCATTTGGAATCATCTTTTTTTTGGAAATTTGTGTGGTGTATAAGGAGATTTCCCCCTCGAAGAGGCTTATTATCTGAAATTCTCTCTTTTTCAAGGCATTGAGTACTTCTTCTGAGGTTTTTTTTATGCTATTTTGGTATTTGGTTCTTAACATTTGGTATCAGAGCTCAAGGTCTTGGGGTTTCACTGCTGCATCTAAGACACCTTGGAATTTTCGCTATAAAGTTTTTTATACAAAGTTTAAGAAGGAACCCCTTTGGAGGATATTTCGTAGACGGATCAAGGTACATGGGGTTCAAATTTCATCTCACAAGGCCTTACAATTTCAGAGATATAGCCTATGTAATACAGGGTTCTGGAATCATCTTGAATTTATTCATCGCAGAATTTTTGCTAGACAATTTTTTATGTAATGCTTCAGAACCTGAAACCTGGAGGCTATTCATATAAATTATCAATGTAGCTTTGATAAGAGAATTATCTTCTGGGTCATCATACTTTTGTAGATACACCCTGTGTAAGATAGGGTATCTGCATAGTCATCTTAACAAGTCTCAAACAAGTGTTTCAGGTAAAAAAATGATATCTTCTTCAGTGAGTGTCCAAATTAAGTGAGTCTAGTTGCATTGGATAGTGGACAATCTGCAGTATTTATGGTACAATTTTTAGAATCAAATATCATATATTGTTCTCTTGGCATGCTTTACAAGTATACTCTCCTAGAAGGGGAAAAAATTAACAAGGTGTGGGGAAGTTACCATAAATTCCACTTGGCACATCCAATTTTGATCAGACCTATGGCATTGCAGAGAATATGTATCATAGAACTAAAAAAATAAATTTTCCAGACCCATAAGGGATAATTTTTTGGAGATACACCAGAAGAAATATCATCTAGCAGAACCACCTCAAAATCAAGGTTTAAAAGTGGTCAACATGCCACCAAAAAGGGGAACTTATACACCAAATAAGCCTCCATATAGTCCTACTTGGACTCTTGATGAAGGTGAAGAATTGCGCATGGACATAAATGATTTACAAAAGAACAAAGTAACAAAATATGAACTACAAGGGATGATGGATTCAACTGAAGCTAAATTGGAGGCAATTATGGATACTAAGATAGATGGGTTAAAAAGGGAGATCATAGAAGGATTGAAATATTTTCTAATAGAGAGGCTACCTAAAAGTGAAAATGTATCCCATGAAATTCACGACGAGGACACAAGGAAGATGAATCAATACTGGAGAAACTCTAACTTTGGGTTGAAGACCAACCAATTTCCTAAGATCAATATGAGGACGTTTGATGGCAAGGATCCAATCACATGGATACTTCAAATGGAGCAGTTCTTTGATATACATGATGTGCCACATACACAAAAGGTACTAATTGCTTCTTTATATTTAGAACCCAATCAATTCATGTGGTATCAATGGATTTGTTCTCGCAAATCACTTGTCACTTGGACAATTTTCATGAAAGAAATGATAGTACACTATGAGGATACAAGGAGCAATACCTTCTTTAGCCAATTGATAAACCTCAAGCAAAAGGGTTCAGTTTCAGAGAACATTGAGAAATTCCAAAGATTGAATATAAAGGTAACAAATATTCCATATGAGCACCTGATTGATGTATTCATGGGAACTTTAAAGGATAACATTCAACATGTGGTTCACCTTTGGGAACCCTAAGCATTGGAGAATGCATTCAGGGTGGCGAGAAATGTTGAAAGTAAAAATATGGCTATGTCTATTAGAGTGACCACTCCTAACATCTATCTAGAGAATAATGTTCCTTCTTCTAAAATACCTCAACCTACAAGGTTGACACCTCAAAAATTGAAGGAAAGAAAAACAAAAGGTTTATGCTTTAATTGTGACAACAAGTACAGTAAGGGACATAAGTGTGTTTAGAAGACATTATTCTACATAGATTGTGAAGAGGAAGAAGAACAAGAACAAGAACAATAACCATCTCAAGATGAAAACATAGAAGAGATTTATTCTGAAGAGTTGACTCCCACAATATCATGTAATTCATTGGTTGGAATTAACACTCCTCAAACCCTTAAGATTGAAGGATATATCAAAAAGAAAAAGGTAATAGTCCTAATTTATTCTGGTAGTACTCATAATTTCATTAACTATAAATTAGCCAAATCTCTCAATTTATTTATATATCCGGCGCTAGAGTTTCAAGTAATGATTGCAGATGGAGGAACTATCAATTGCTCAGGAAAATTCCATAAGATCAATCTTACTATGGGGAAATATGTAATGAATAGTCCAATTATTGCTATATCCATGGGTGGTGCTAATGTCGTACTAGGAGTCCAATGGTTATAATCATTGGGAACAATGGATTTTAATTTTCAAGAACTTTTCGTGAAATTTTCATTGGAAGGAAAAGAAATTGAGTTAAGGGGTATCACAAGGAAACCCAGTAAGGTGATAAGCTCTAATGTCATGAAAAAATTGTTGAAAAAGGGGCATCATGGTGTAATTGTACAACTATGCTCACTAGATTTTCAAACATCTAAGCCATATATTCCCCTAGATCTCCAAGGGATCATTGATAAACATTCCAAAGTATTTGAAAATATTCTCAGCGGTCTTCCACACACTCAAAATCATGATCATGCTATTCACTTAATTCCTAGGAGCGTTCCTCCTAACATCAGGCCTTACAAATACCCTTATGCCCAAAAGAGTGAAATTGAGTGTATGATTGAAGAAATGTTAGAGGCTGGGATTATTAGACCTAACCAAAGTTCTTACTCTGCACCGGTGGTAATGGTACTCAAGAAAGAGGGCTCATGGTGTATGTGTCCATATTATAGAGATCTCAACAAGATCAATATTAAAGATAAGTTTTCCATTCCCATCATTGATGAATTGTTAGATAAACTACATGGAGAAATCTATTTCACAAAGTTGGATCTCTGTTTAGGGTATCATCATATTAGAATGAAGGAAGAAGATATCCCAAAAAGAACATTCTGAACTCATGAAGGCCATTATGAATTTTTGGTCATGTCTTTTGGCCTTACAAATGCACCTTCCACATTCCAAGGGTTGATGAATTCCATTTTCAAGCCCTTCCTTTGAACATTTGTGTTAGTATTTTTTGATGATATAACAAGTGTTTGGAGAATCATGTGTGACATGTTGACAAGGTGCTACAACTACTAAAGGAGCAACAACTATATGCCAAACCATCCAAATTTTTCTTTGGGGTGAAGGAGGTAGAGCATTTGGGTCATATTGTATCTCATGAAGGTGTCAAGTTAGACCCTAACAATATTAAGGTCGTGATGGACTCACCGATTCCCAAAACATTGAATAATCTTAGAGGATTTTTGGGTTTGACAGGTTACTATTGCAAGTTTGTTCAGAATTATGGAAGAATAGCATCAACTTTAATGACATTAATTAAGAAGGATGCATTTTCATGGACTCCAGAGGCAACTCAAGCTTTTGAACAACTTAAAGAGGCGATGTGCAAAGCTCCTGTCTTGAACACACAATACTTCACAAAAACCTTTATTTTGGAATCTGATGCCTCGGGAAATGGCACTGGTGTTGTTCTAATGCAAGAAGAAAGGCCCCTTGATTTTCAAATTCAGCCACTCAAGGGAAATGACTTACACAAACCCATTTATGAGAAGGAAATGATGACAATACTACATGCATTGAAGAAATGACATGCTTACCTAATAGGTAGGCACTTCAAGGTCAAAACAGATCATGATAGTCTTAAATACTTCTTGGAACAAAGACTATCTTCAGAAGAACAACAAAAATGGGTGACCAAGATGTTGGGTTATGATTTTGAAATCATCTACAAAAAAAGGAAGCAAAATGTTGTGTCAGATGGACTCTCAAGAAAGGATGAATATGTTGAGGCCTTTCTCTATGCTATCTCTATCATCCAACCCAATTGGTTAATAGAAGCGAGGGATGAATGGAAGAATGATGAAAACATGTGGACTCTCATTCAAAGGTTGCAATAGGATTCATGTGCATCAAATACATTTACATGGAAAAATGATTCACTATGGTACAAAAATCGCTTATATTTATGTAAGAACTTCCAACTCAAACAAAAGGTACTCTTGGAATTGCACACCTCTCTAGTAGGAGGGCACTCGAGATTTTTGAAAAATTACCATAGGGTCAAGAAGGAATTTTTTTTGTATGGCCTTAAAACTGATGTTCAAAGGTTTGTGGAAGAATGTTTTGTTTTCCAACAAAATAAGGTGGAAACAATTAAGACCCTTTGTCTTTTACAACCATTAGCCATCCCAAGTCAGTGTTGGGAGGAGGTTTCCATGGATTTCATCATAGGGTTACCAAAGTATGAAGGAAAGAGTGTCATCATGGTGATTGTTGATAGACTAACCAAGTACACACACTTTCGTGCACTCTCTCATCCTTTCAAATCCAGTACATTTACCACCACATTCATGGAGACAGTTAAAAAGCTACATGGAATCCCAAAGATTATTGTAAGTGACAAAGATCCCATCTTCACTAGACATTTTTTGAGAGAATTATTTTCTTGTTTGGGTACCCAATTGGCTCATAGATCATCTTATCATCCTCAATCTAATGGACAAACTGAGATAGTGAACAAATTTCTGGAAGGCTACCTTCATTTCTTTGTCTCTGTAAACAAACACAATGGTTCAAATGGTTACCCTTGGAAGAATGGTGGTATAACACTTTCTTTCATACTGCAACAAAAATGACACCATTTATGGCACTCTATGGATACCACACACTTTCCATCACTTCTTCTCTAAAATAAAAATCTAAGGTTCAAGCAGTGGAACATCACATCGAGCATCAACAAGAAGTTATCCAACTCTTAAAGGACAACCTGACCATGGTACAAAATCACATGAAACACCAAGCAGATCAACATCGTAGTGAAATAAGTTTTAAGGTAGGGGATTGTGTATTTTTAAGACTAAAACCATATAAACATATGTCCCTCAAGAAAGCTAAGAATAATAAATTATCACCAAATTACTATGGCCCTTGTAAGGTGTTGCAAAAGATTGGTACTATGGCATACAAATTGGAGTTGTGTGCATCTTCGCGAGTACACCCAATTTTCCATGTTTCATGCTTAAAGAAGGTTACATGGGTGACAAGATCTTAGTTCAAACTATATTTCTAGAACTTGACAAGGAAGTAAAAATCATATTGGATCTTGAAGCTATCACTGACACAAGAATTCTCCTGCTGAGGATTATATCCATTTTAGAGTATCTCATTAAGTAGAGGAAACTACCTGTTGAAGATTCCACTTGGGAAGATGAGTCTTTTATACAAAATCATCCAAAATTACTCAAGCATTGCGAACAACACTTTTATGAAGGGGAGGGGCATGTTAAGCCCTAAATAATGGCACATTACCCCTTAATTGGGGCACATTACATTAGTAATGTTATTTTATTTATGTCGGCTTGGGTCCATTAGTTGTAATTGTACCTCCTAGTCTCCTATATATACCAAGGAGACCTTTTTCATTTGGAATCATCTTGTATTTGGAAATTTATGTGGTGTATAAGGAGGTTTCCCCCTCGAAGAGGCTTATTATCTAAAATTCTCTCTTTTTCAAGGCGTTGAGTACTTATTCTGAGTTTTTTTTTTTATGTTATTTTGATATTTGGTTCTTAACAAATTTTGTAAGAGACATTAATTTCCCAATTCTCAAAATTTGTACATGGTATCATATCATTTCATATATTTTTACATGGTTTTAGAGTTGTTGTGATTGAGATTGCTTTCTTGGTGAACATGGAGTAGGATATTTCAATTGTTCTATACCTAGGATAGGTGCTTAACTTATTTGAAATTTGTTGGGTGTGAGACCATAGTGCATTGGGAGAAGCGCTTGAACCTTATAATGGTTGTTTTACTTGTTTGTTGTTGATTTTTCTTTGAGGGGTGCTTTGAGTTTGTAGGATGACTTCTCCTGGTCTTAGAGAGTCTGACAAGTTGGATGGTGCATCCAATTTCATATCTTGGAGGGTTCAAGTTGCAAACATTTTTGGAGGAAGCTGATCTTTGGGAGCATTTTGAGATAGAGATCACTACATCTACCAATCCCACAAAGTTCGTTGCTTACAAGATGCAGGAAGCCAATATGGATTACTCTAGAATCCAAGTTGGATCACTCCATCTATTCTAGCACAAAGGAAGCCAATATGGCTTACTCAAACATTACAATATGCATAGGATCATGTAGGAGTGGCCAAATATTTAGTGAGGGAAGGTATACCTCCTAGGAGATATGCTAACCATATTGCATTGAATTTTTTTCATGAGCCTTCTGGTGGTTTTGAGGAGGTGAGGTGTGATTCCTTGATGGAGGATGATGTTTGGGTTGACTCTGACAATGTAGCGAATTCATATTTGTAGATTGCATGTTTCATTGAGTTGTAGAGGGAGCAAACTAGTGTTGGTGAAAATAAGTTCCTCATAAAGAGGGAGTGTTAGCTTTTGTGGTTACTCTGAAACTGTTTACACTATGCTTAGGGGTACTTCATGTGATGTGGGGGGCATGTTGTTTTGATAACCCTTGGTTGCACCATAATGGGAATACACATTGGAGATAGATTTCTCATGGATTGTTATGCCTTAACTTGATGCTTATGTGGGATAATTCCTTGAAGTGTTGGAGTCTGAGATAGCATGATAACTTTCTTCATGGGGTGGACACCTAAAGAGGTTGGTTGGTTTCTTGGGAGGATGACTTGCTTTGGAAGATGAATTTTGGGCATCTTAGAGGAGGATGTCAAACCCTAGATGGCATGGGGACACTTGATTGCTTGCATGGAGGCTTGTACTTGACTTGAGGACACTCGAGTTGAGGAGTGATCATGTAGGTGTGGTGGACCCAAAGGTACACATGACTTAGAAGGTAGCACTAGAATCTAGATATTTGGAGGCCTTTAGAGGAGGAGCATTGGACCTTTCTTGAGGAGTGTTCAGCATTGGATCCTTGCTTGTTGGATGTGCAAGCCTTAGAGCTTGACATGTGCCACTTAGAGTTGGAGCACTTCACATGTGGGCCTATCTTATATAGAGTTAGGTTGCTAGTAGTGGACTTGGTCCACTTTGTAGTGTTTTCCTCCCTCACATTTCATATAAATAAAAGGAGGAGAGAGTATTTCAAACACTCCATTATTGTTCACTAATGCAATCATATGCTTGTGTTAGATATGCGAGTACTAGAGCAAACTAATCTCTTTGTATTTCTTCTTCATTGTATTCACTCTGTTTGTCTTGAGCGCTAGGGTTTTTGGATGAAATTCAAGGGAGGACTAGGGTTAGGTTTTTCCAAAGGAGACAAAGAAAACCAGAGTTTGGGATAAACCCTAGAGAAGAAAAATAAACATCTTATTTTGTATGTCTAATGAGAGAAGATGACTATCATTTTGTCGCATTTGGAAACCCTAGTGATACTTGGTGTGTTGTTGTGGAGAATATAGGAGATGAACTTGTACACTTGTGGGATGCAAGTGTAGGTTCCAAGGAGGACTTTCTGGTGTGTATGTTATCTTATTGAGGATCTTTAGTGGAGTGAACAACGTTGATTAGGAGTGATTCCTAGCTAGGAGGAGTTGGTGTTAGGATTTTCTTATGGTTTCCCTAGCCAAGGTTTGGAGAGCTTGACTTATGCTAATGTGTATTGAAGTTTTGTATGTGCATGTACTTCATCTTTTATATATATGAAGTGTTTCAATTGTCTAAATTTTGTGTAATTTCATATTTGAATTTTATAGTTTTTCTTCATGATTGAGTAGAGTCTAGCATTGGTTATGCATGCTAATTTGACATAACATTGAGTGGAATTTGTTAAGTGTATTAACAAATATCTAAAAGATAAAGGAACAAATTTAATGTTGTAGTAATTTTCTATAATAAAGTATTTTCAAATATGTAATCTGATTGGGAAGTGTTTTGTAAGGGTTGTAACTTATTGGCATTAAAGTACACTTAATTGGTGTTTATTTTCTTGTGTTGCCTTGTGATTTGAGTTGAAGAGAAGTGAAGTATTTGTTGCTATAATTTATTATTCTAGATTCAGCCCTAAGTCAAAATTTTCATAGGAAATAGATCCAAGAAACCTCAAGGTTGAGATGAAATTTCTGAATTTGCAAGAAAAGTCAGATTCTTGAAATTTCAACTATGTGTGTGTGTGTGTGGATTTCCCTAAATGCTTAGTGGGTAAAATCGATGTCCTTGGGTTCTCAAACTATAAGAGTTCACGGGATATAGCCAACATGTGACCATTGGAAAAATGAGTAGTGAGGTTTCCTCGATTAGGTGTGCGAGGAAAAAAGTAATGGCCCTCTAAGTGAGGATGCCACACAGTGATTGGTGGGTATGCTAGTGAGATTAGTCCAGGATATGTTGAACATCCTACCACTAATATATATATATATATATATATATAGTGGAAAACTTCTACTCATTATATTTGTAGAAAAAAGTACTCATATACAATTGTGTGATCTAATATTGGGATGCTTACTAGAGTATCACCATGGATCGATTACTTGTCCTGTTGGGTCAAGGTATTTTCAAACATAAAACAATCCTTTGAGGATAGTTCAAGTAAGAGTTGTGCACCTCAATCTATGAAACAAGAAAAAACATGCAAAATGTAGTTGTAGATAATTGATTAACTAAACAATTACTTCGCCAAATTAGGAGAGTTCAAACTAGTGGTTGGGTATGGTGAGAGGTGTTACCCTCCACCCTATGATTTGTCCCGAGTGCTCTAGGTTTTAGTTGGACAACCTCCTTAGTGATTTGATCAAAATCCATGTTTATTTCTTGATATTTGTAGGAGATGAAGATGTTGTCGAACAATTGAATATTTTCACTTATGTTTCTCACACTCACTTGATGATGTATGACGTTTGTGTGCAATGTTACATTGAGCCACCCCACTATTATTTTGGAGTATCCATATAGGCTAGGTCCTTTATTCCATACCATGATATCTCAATTAGTGCATTGGTTTCTATTAATTGGGCCCTATTGTTTGCAACTACTCCCAAACCCAACTTGAAAGAGTACTTTTCTTGGTTTTGAAGTAGGAAACATCTCCTTGCACCACTTATGCTTGAATTTCCTTGTGAGGTTCTATCAAAGTAACTCGTAGGTCTAGTGGGGTTATGATTCGAGTGCAATATTACCCTTGGGGGATTTTGTGTGTGGACTACCCAACTGTGAATTCTACAGGTTTTTGACCTATAGAAAATCTTGTATATACATAGTTTTTTCCTCTGGAAAATACTTTCATTCTTAGCTAGCTAGATTGACCACATTGCCTCTATGGCTAGAGATTTATTTGCTACTATGTTTTGGTTGATATAGCTATCAAAGTAACCCCTAGGTCTAGTGGGGTTATGATTCGAGTGAAATATTACCCTTTGGGGATTTGGTGTGTGGACCACCCAATTGTGAATTCTACATGTTTTCGACCTATAGAAAATCTTGTATATACATAATGTTTTTCCTCTGGAAAATACTTTCATTCTTAGCTATCCAATGTAATATACCAGATATAAAATGTATGCAGGACAGAAATAAAATGCAAGTAATGGCAAAATAACAACAATATAACCATAACATTCACCACAGTAACACTGAAATGATATAAGAATAACAACAGAAATAGCTCTTTGAATCTGAAAGCAATGTTCACAGGCCTCTTCGAGGGGGAAACCTACAGTTGAGCAGAGATCTATTACAATAATATCCAAGCTAGGGTTCTCATACCCTCGACTCCTATTTATACTAAAAAGAAGCATCTAGAGGAAGATCCTTCTAGAAGAAGAAGATTTTATTAGGTCTTCTTACATCCTCCTTATTCTATTTTATTGAAATCCCTTATTAATATTGACCTTTATTACATCCAAATATATTGTTCTACCTATGTGCAGGTTAGGACCCTAACATGTCCACCCCATTAAAAGCAACCTTGTCCTCAAGGCTTGAGATGATGAAATTGTTGC
>ML819628.1:56818-82080 GCA_009831015.1 Picea engelmannii
AAATGCCCAAATTCTTAACCAGAAATAAATGTGTATTTACTTGGCAACCCGAACACAGTTGCGCAGTAATAGATCTTGTTTGTTTTAATTTGTTTATGTTTATGTTCCCAAGGGTTAGGTATTCAAGGATTCTATAGACAAGGGTTTTCCCTATGCTATAGCTCTCTGATATACGTGCAGTGTCCAACAGTATTACTCAGATCAATATGTCAGGGCACTAACTAAGGAGGATAGACCGTACCCTTAGTCGTACTACCCGACTACCCAAGTACTAGAGAGTATATTCCCAAGTGATGTTCTCGGTGACACTATAGCAGTCAGGAGGCCGATCGGTTTATCTAAAGAGGGCTTCAAGTAATCTAGGTCGATCCATACACATGTGTTGTCTGATGCGCTACCACTCGAAGGGGTACCAATAGGGGTTACAAGGGTGGCCAACAGATGTGCGCTTAAGTACCACTTGTATTTCCTGCGTGTATGAATCCCTCAACCACGAGTTTATGCACGTAACGATAGATCTTTGTGGCTTAAAGACACCGGAATACGTCTCTACCCTGAAAAAAAAAATTAACCCACACTTTCTGCCAAGGAAAGTGCTCTGATACCACTTGTAATATACCAGATATAAAATGTATGCAAAATAGAAATAAAATGCTAGTAATGGTAGAATAACAACAATATAACCAGAACATTCACCACAATAACACTAAAATTATATAAGAATAACAACAGAAATAACACTTTGAATCTGAAAGCAATGTTCACGGGCCTCTTTGAGGGGGCAACCTCCAATTGAGAAGAGCTCTATTACAATAATATCCAAGCTAGGGTTCTCATACCCTCAACTCCTATTTATACTAAAAAGAAACATCTAGAGGAAGATCCTTCTAGAAGCAGAAGCTTCTATTAGGTCTTCTTACATCCGCCTTATTCAATTTTATTGAAAGGCCTTATTAATAATGACCTTTATTACATCTAAATATATTGTTCTACCTATGTGCGGGTTAGGACCCAAACAACCAAATTGACCACATTGCCTCTATGGATAGATATTGATTTGCTACTATGTTGTGGTTGATATAGCTAATAGTGACTCTCCTTCCCACCATCCAAGCTAGTTTTGCAGGCAAGATGTGATTTTCCAAAATCCCCTTATCGAGTGGTAGTGAAGGAAGAGGTGGCTTATTGTTTCCTCTTATTTTTCACTAAGCCTAACATTTGTTAAGGCCTTTCCATCCCTTTCTCTTTGAAGTATCCCAGGTGATGATTGTTTTCCTTAGATACATTCAAGTGAACTAATATTATACATTTGTGTGAGATAAGATTGGTGTAACATCCTCGACCATCAACCCCATGGTCGGGCAACGCTACTACGCGAAAGCATTTTCATATATATATATATATATATATATATATATATATATATATATATAACATGCATCAAATCAAATTAACACATTTAAATAAACAATACAGAGTAATCACAGGATTACTGCTAACATGCATAAATAATGGAATTAACACTAATTCATAATTGCATTGGAATACATGATAATATTGCAAGCATCACAGACATGCATTTTAATTGAAATTAAACACATATTGATACTTATCTTTGAAACTGTAGTAACTCCACCAACTACATGCAGACCTTCCATGAACCTCCCAGCCTTAGACAACGCTTCTCATCATGCTCAACAGTGGGTCACCTCGAGCTGGGACTAAGCTCCACCCAAGGCAAGGGAATCTTGGATTAGGTTGAGGTTACAGGAAAATTACACAGAGCAACTGGAAGGATTCTCTCCATGAGCCTTCTTATACCCACTACTCACGAACTCTCATTCCCCACATGCATGTTCCACCTGGGAGTATACACCTTCACAAGCATAGTCCATCGGTGCTTCACCTCCCTCTCTGGGTCTCGACAATAGGCCAGATCAGGAATTCTTAGAGCTCCATAGCTAGTGCTGGACTCTCTCTGGGAGAAAACCACATCCCAACAGACTCTCTCACCTGGAGAAAGTTTCTCATGGGCCTGACAACCTGCCTCTTCTACCACGGGCCCGACAACCCAGTTCTTCAACCAGTTTTCAACTCAATTCCCACAAGTTCAGGATACAACAAAAACATCAACTTTCGGTTAACTCATGGGTGACAACAACAATAGGAAAATTGGGTGTGGACGTCCAAGAAAAAATGACAATATGCCACTAAGACACAACACGGTTCGGTAACACCAGTTTCAGGATGCATTACAAGAAAGCCACGCAGAGGTCAAACACAGACTCAACAGTTTAGACAGAAGGTGTATCATCTTCTCAAGAAAACATCACAGGCTTTGGATTTCAAAGTTGCATGAGGGTATGCATGCAAAGATTAGACACAGAAGTCACATTGTTCAAACAACGGACGCAAGAATGGAGGACTAACCCCCATCATGGCTCAATTCTTGGGTTAAATTGCATGTGCCTGGGTTGACACATGTTACCCATCAAGCTGCATGCCCTCCATAAAGTATGCATTCTCTTTTTTGCACACGTTGGAGCTGCATGCGTTACCTCTCCTAGAACTTAGGATACAAACATGTTTGTCACTCAGCTTTGGAATAATAATAAAATATTATTCTCAAAGACTTAAGCCCCTAAGCTTAGCCCCTCTTTCCAACCTTTCAGCCCCTTTTCCCTTACCCACCCTGTGGAATCTTAGTCCCCCATCATTCATTCTTTGTGGTCGGTCCGTATGCAACGATGTTTAATCTTTATTAATGTTCTGCATAATTACATATACAAAAATAGGCTTCTGGCCTTTAACACTTATGCTCTCTGGTCTAATAAACACATAAACCCACCAGCTTATCAATACTTGGCTCACCAGCCTACAAAACATGATTTACAATTCATAATATAACTGGGGCACTACTGGGGAATATTACAATCCCATCCCCTTATTTTTGCACTGTCCTCAGTGCAACTCTTTACACAACATCAACAAGATTTTAAAAATCTTCAAAAAGATGTGGGTATTCTGCCTGCATAGCATCCTCATGCTCCCATGTCTCATTCTCAGTACCATACCAGATTCATTGGACCTTTACAAGCCCTATGGATCCATTCCAAAGCTGTTTGTTTTTCCGATCCAATATGCGCATAGGATGCACTTACAAGACATCTTCTTGCTCCACCTGAATCACATTCCAATCAGTTACATGATTAGCATTAGGTATATATTTCTTAAGAAATGAAACATGAAACACATTATGTACAGTCATGGATGCAGGTAATGAAAACATATATGCAATTGGCCCAATCCTTTCTAGGATTTCAAATGGCCCACAAAATCTGGCTGCCAACTTGGCGCAGTTTCCCAGCTTCAGGGAACTTCTATTAGCTTTCACTTTCAGGAAAACATGCTCTCCCACTTTAAACTCTCTGTGGGTTCTGTTTTTATCAGCATAACTTTTTTGCCTGTCTTGGGAACTTTCAAATTCTGCTTAATTTTTAACATTTGTTCTTCCATTTCCTTGAGAAACTCTGGCCCAACTACTTCCCTATCAGTTGGATTATCCCACCTTACTAGAGTATTTCACTTTCTACCATACAGTGTTTCAAATGGGCTCATCTTCAATGATGCTTGATACCCATTATTGTAGGCAAATTCTACCAAATGTAGGTAGTCTTCCCATTTCGATGGTTTATCCATCACATACATCATCAGTATGTATTCTATCACTCGATTCACCCTCTCTATATGCCCATTCGACTTAGGATGATAGGTTGTACTGAAATTCAGATTCATTCCGAACCCCTTGAATAACCCTTTCCATAAATTTGAAAGTAAATTTTGGGTCTCTGTCAGACACAATTGTCTTGAGAATACCGTGCAATTGTGCCACTTCCTTCATATAGATGTCGGAAACATCCGTTGCCTTGTGAGTAGTCTTTAACGAAATGAAATGGGTAGCTTTCATAAGCTTGTCCACCACCATGATTGAATCATGTTGCTTGTCGGTTCTAGGCAATCCTGTGATGAAATCCATTGTCACTACTTCCCACTTCCACTTAGGAATGGGTAAAGGCTGCAACAACCCTATTGGGTGCCTGTGCTCAGATTTAACCTTCTGACACTCCATACATCTGGCGATGTATTCAACAATCTCTTTCTTCATACCTGGCCAAAAGTAATGGCTCTTGACTGCTGCCACGGTTTTCTGATATCCAGGGTGCCCAACATAAGACACATTATGCATTTCATGCAAAATCATAAGTTTCAAGTCCTGGACATTAGGTACATAAGTTATGTTCTTGTACAGAAGTATTCCATCAGCCTATAATTTATAATTTTCCACTTTCTGTGGCATATCACCTTGTTGTATCTTTGCTACCAAATCCCTGTACTGCAAATTTGCATTTTAGCTTCCAAAATTCTGCATTTAATATCAGTTCGGTACATGTTAATGGTCGTAGCATGCAATTCATGCACTATCCTGCTGAGTGAATCAACCACTTTGTTCTCTCTTCCTTTGATATGCTTGATATCAAATTCATATTCACAAAGAAACTCCAACCACCTACTCTGTCTAGCGTTCAAGGCTAGATGATCAAACAAGTACTTTATATCGATATGATCTATCATCAATTCAAACCTCCTTCCCATGAGGTAATGCCTCCATTTCTTTAGAGTGTGTACTATGGCTACAAACTCCAAATCATGAGTTGCATAGTTCCTTTCGTTCTCTTTCAACTTTCTAGATTCATAACAAATTACGAATCCATTATGACTGAGGAATCCTCCCATTCCTTCTTTGCATGCATATGTACACACTACAAAGTCTTCATTTGGATCTGCAATCCTCAGGATTGGAGCACTGGTTAACAGTTGCTTCAATTGCTGGAAGCTTCTCTCACAATCTTCTGTCCACCGAAACTTCTTCTCCTTCCTTTGCAAGGAAGTGATAGGGTGATCTATCCTCGAGAACCCTACGATAAACCTTCTATAATAACCAGCTAGACCCATAAAAGATCTGACTTTCGTCACGTTCTTTGGCGCTGACCATTCTATAATGGCCTCAATCTTCTCAGGATCTACAACTATCCCATCCTTCAAAATAATATGCCCGAAGTAATGGATATGCTCCTAATAAAACAAGCACTTGCTCAACTTGGCATACAGTTGGTGCTCTTTTAGCACCTATAACACCATCCTAAGATGTTGCTCATGCTCTTCCTCCGACTTGGAATACACTAGAATGTCATCCAGGAATACTATGACAAAATTTTCTAGATAGTCCTTGAATACACCATTCATTAGGCACATAAAAACAACGGGTGTGTTTGACAAACCAAACGGCACCACTGTGAACTCGTAATGACCATACCTTGTTCTAAAGGCGGTTTTGCTGATGTATTCATCCTTTATCCTTACATGGTGATATCCTGATTTAAGATCTGTCTTCGAGAATATCTTCGCATCCTTCAACTAATCAAAGAGGTCATCAATCCTTGACAAAGGATATTTGTTCTTTACAATCACTTTGTTCAATTGTCTAAAATCGATGAACAATCTCAACGTCCCATCCTTCTTCTTCACGAACAGGACCGGGGCACCCCAAGGTGACACACTTGGGAATATATACCCCTTCTTCAGAAGCTCTTCAAGTTGCAATTACAACTCTTTCAGCTCCTACGTACTCATTCTATAAAGAGCTTTCGACACTAGAGCAACTCCGGGCATCAAGTTTACAGAGAAATCAAAATCTCTCTTCGGGGGTAGTCTGGGTACCTCCTGGAATACATCTTCAAACTCCTTTAGTACCGCATGATCTCCAATATTTGAGACCACATCCTTAGATGCTTCCTCCACATGGGCTGCAAATAATTGATAGCCTTTTTTGTAGCACTTCTTTAGTTGCATTGTTGAGATTTATCTGATAACAACAACTCTGGGATTTCCTTGGACTATTTTCCAATTTTCTTCCTCATCCAGGCAAGTGAATTGCTTGTTACGACAGTCTAAGATGGCATGGTGTTGGTCCAACCAGTCCATCCCAATTAGACAGTCATAAGAACCTAAAGGCATAATGTTCAATTCATCCTTTGTGCTTATTCCATTCATGTCCACTAGACAAGACTTAACTAACTCAGTGACTTTCCTCTTGGTTCCTGTAGCCAGCTGCACTAACCAAGACTTTTCATGTTTGTTTATCGATAATTGCAAACTTTCTACCACTATAGGATCTATATAACTATGGCTAGCCCATGAATCAATTAAAATAGTAAAGGCATGGTTGTTGATCATAGCTTCCACTTCAATCATGTGTGACTGATATTCAACTTGCTTGTTGTCCAGGGTGTTGTTGGGAAATATACCCTACGGACTAGCAAACTAGGGTCAAACTTGCATGCATATTATGACCGTAAAGAAATGACTTTTTAACCTACCACCCAAAACTTAAAACCCCTTTTTTTCACATACATGCATGGAAAGGAACTACTAACCTTTTTACTGATGTTTGGTGTAGATCCTCCGTTGCGCTTTTCCTTCTTACTTGCGCTGCTCCTTCCAAAGTTAACCTGCAATCAAGACAAAACACTACGCATGCATGCTACTTTTCTACTTGAGGGTTAGAAATTAAGCATAAATTACATTAACCATAGATAACTCATGCATTGGGACGAGAAAAGTATTCTTTTATTATGTTCAAAATGAATCAACTTATAATCAAAGTCGAGACCAGCCACCGCTCCTTGATCCTGATCCTGGGCTCCTCCTCTTCTTATGTCCTCCAACTGCTTTGCGTTAATCTCCTTAGGCTATAGGAAAGGCTAAAGGGTTGGGACAACTGGATTCGCCAAATGGGCAGAGTTTCTTTGCTATTTTTTTCCTCCTTCCAAATGGTAACCCTACCCCTTCTTTTATAGGCTAGAAGGAGCCAGGGTTTTGGACGAACTCTCGGCCATGCATGGCTAGGAGTTTTAGTTAACTGACCCATAGCTTTTTTTCCCGTCGGCAACTTTCCTATTTTTGTGCTTTGTTAGGTAAACGCGGGTTGTAGTAGACCTGCCAGCATTCACCCGCGTGTAGTAGTGGGTTAGGGCACGTGTGCCTTTACCTAAGAGGATTTTCAAAGAGGTTTTTCAACAGGTGTTTTGGCAATGAAGGGATATGAGTTGGCCTAATGCCAGGTAAGCATGTGTGGTGCAATTTAGGGTTATAACAGATGCCCCCTAATGTGTGAGGTCAGAAGAGCATCTGATGGTCGAAATACATTACGAATATTTTACCAATCTGTACTGATATGCTGAATGAATGAGCCCAAGAATCAGGAATTAGGAGGTGTCGTCTACAAAATAAAAAATGTCTCACCGAGGCGGGCATACCCATGCTCGGAATAAAATAGAACCATGGATACCAATCAAATACACTGTATATCCATGTTAAATAACTATAAAGAGTAGCCGCGAATAATACACAACGGAGCTACATCTCGAAATCAGAAAGATATACATATAAAGTATCCATCTCCCAGAAGATGATCCGGCCTGATGGTTGTACTTCAGAGCTCGAGAAACAACTTCAAAATCTTCTAAACTTGGGTAGGAGTGTAATATGAGTGTACGACTGCACTACCCAGAGGTCTTCGACAACTTGCCAGTTATGGACTTGAGAATCTTGATGATCGGACTGAAGGCTTCAGTGATTTCGAACAAAGACTTGATTGGACGTTCAGGATGGCTGGGTATGCAGACAAGAGACATATTGCAGAGGGACCGACTCAGGATTAGTGACAAACTTCCCTTGGACAATAGCGTGGCAAGTGATAAGACTCAGGCAACATATCTGTTAATCATAAGTCTACGAAGCAGGAGGCAACACAAACTCTCCATATGTTTGGAAGAGTAACCAAACGGTGGAGGACACAACTCTATATAGCGAGAATAAGCTTCCTAAGGTCGTACTACATCCCATAGTCTAATAATCAAACAGACAGATGTGCTTTATCCAAAGGCGACTCATTATGCTGCCAATAAAGAAAATACTTTTCCCATCCTCTTTTTGGGGTATATTTGATTTTTTTGTTCTTTTTGATAGTTTTTGAAAAAGAATAAAGGAATATTACGTTACAATGGAGAAACGAGTACAGCAAACATACAAGCTCAAGGCACAAGGATAAGACTGATGTTCTGGGAAATGATACTCGGACAAAAAATAAATTAAAAAAAATCCTCCAGTGGCCAAAGGTGTTAAGACGCAGAAACAAACTATTACAAGGCTGATGAGTAAGGTATGCAAATGCGGTTGATAGAACACACAATGGTAACGTCCTTCGATGTAAGTTTAACGAGCCCAGAGAAGGGAAGCTCGGTGGTTTTTCATGTTTAGAGAGTCTGAAAAAGCATAAAAGGAGACTCCAGTGGGGTATCTTTTTMGACAATAGTCTAGTCGGTTCGAAAAAGGGATAAACTAGCACCGATTAGACRTCAATTCAAAACCATTTTAACGAGTGTGAAAATGACAAGATCACTCGGCTATTTTTTCACTTTTAAGGAGTCTAAAAAAAGMTTAACTATGGACTCCGTCAGGAATGTTCTTYTGGACCATTTTAACGAGTGTGAAAGAATAAGGTCACTTGGCGATCTTTTCAATTTTAGGGAGTCTGAAAAGAGCTTAACTATGGACTCCGTGGGGGCTTCTTTTTCATAAATTTAGTCCCTCRGGCCCGAAAAAGGAATAAAATTATACCTGAGGATACTCTTCTAAAGAATGGGAGTTCAATAGAGTATTCYTTTGTTCGTACAGTTGACCGTCCGGACCAAAAAAKGGGTAAACTACCRCCAGACAGACGTGACTTCAAATTTCAGTTTAACGAGCGTGAAAGGTCACAAGATCGCTCGACAATCTTTTCATGTTTAGAGAGTCTGAAAAGGGCTTAAAAGGAGACCCGTTATGTTTTGGGAGTCYAGAGGGTAAGACAAAGAATGAAAAAGACCCATGCGAATGAGGCTCAAACTTGTATTCAGGAAAGACTATACAGACTCCCGAGCCTACAGTGTTGTTTGAAACGACATGGACACCATAATGCAACCAAGACCTACCTAGGGCATCCATGTTTTGGTAAGCTCTACCACCAAGTTGCGACACTTCTATGGAAGATATGACGGTTATGTGTCACAACCGGATGGGATCGATCCTATATTTATAAGAAAAAAGGCAACGAGGTGCAACAGTTGGGATGATATCCTACCCTATATGCTCAAGTTAAATTTTTTGAGAAAATAATTTTTTTTATGGACCGTCAATATTTTTTCGAAACTCAAAAAAAACTGTCCCAATACCTGATCAAATTCCTCCCATATAACTCCTGGATCACTCAAAATGGTTTTTGGTATAAATAAACTGATAAGGGGGGCCAAAAAGTGACAAAAAGAGGCCAAAAAGTCTATAAATAGAAGTTGGCAACTCATTATCACCATTGCTGATTTGGAAATTGACTCTGGAGCCAAAAGACCCCCTTTGCCAAATATCATAATTCTGGGAGCTACAGTGGACGAAACAGACTTCTGCTTCAACTAAGTAAGTACAAACTCCCTTGCCTAGCTATTCAATACTTCTTTTGTAGCTTTTAGTTGTGTTTTGGGGGTGGGCGTCGGCCTTAAAAAGGTCGACCCTAGGCAAACGCGGTCTGTCCAGGGACAGCCTGCGGGTACCCGCGACTGTCGCCTCTACAGGCCGCCGGTACCCCCCCCGCGTGATGAAAAGACATAAAATTAAAAAGGTATTGACCCTCCTTTTACTTTTTTATGTTGGTAGGATGTATGTTCAGTGGAGGGAAAGGGAACACGAGACTGCCAATGAGTTAGTGGCTGCAGATGCAAACGTTGTGGTCGTGCTGACACAGTGCGGGTTGGTGAAATTCTTTTTATGTCCATTCATGCGTGCGCAACCAAGGCTACTGAATGCCTTGGTAGATTACTGACACCCTGATGCAGAGGCATTCATGCTAGAGGGGCAATCCTTGGTGCCCACCACCGAGGATATTTATTTTTTGACTGGCCTCTCAAGGAGAGGGGAACCAGTCAACTTTCAGACATTTCCTACGGGGCTGAGCAAAGTCTCAGAGCTGATAGATGAATATTGTGAGGCTGGGACCGATCATAGAACTTCCTTGGTACCCGTTAGTAGGATTACCAGCTTCGCCCTACATACTATTTTATTGCTCATTGGGAGGATTACCGGCTTAGCAGCCATGCATCAGGCTTCATGCGCATAGATGAACTATGCGAGCTAGTGCATGAATGCACAAATTTTTGATTGGAGTACCACACTGTTGGAATGCATGAAGAGTCAATTGACATCATGCTGACAATGGACACACAGGAACTTTGGGTTCGGGACCATCCTGTGTTCATTCTTTTTCAAGAGAGTTCCGTGCTTCAGTCCTCGGCTGACAGTATGAGGACATCTAGCCACTTTCCCCGCAATATGCAAATGGGCAGTGTTACTGCCGCGACAGGGTGGCGGAAGGACCGTGGAGGCCTTCAACGACGACTTTTTTGCTTGGTTGTCACAACAGATCCCAGCTATAGAGGACTACCCATATGCGGAGATCAACTTCTCCAGAGATCCAACGATACCAGTGCCTCCTGGAGAGGAGCGAGGGGAGATGGGTAAGTCTCCACCTATACAGTTTTTTTGTTTGCACATGTAATTTTTATGTCTTTGTTGATATATATCATGTTTTTGTATACCAGAGTTTTTGATGGGTGAACTTGTATTGGATGCAGATGTGGGACCCGTGCGACCTGTCGACTATGCATGGAACAGGCGTCGCCCACAGCCAGAAGCCGCAGCTGCCGCCACTGGGGGAGCAGCAGTAGCAGGGAACCTCCCAGCAGGGGAGGCCGAGAGGGTTCTTAGGCAAATTGAGCGAAACTTCACTATGCTCACTCGCATAGTTCCCATGGCAGAGATAGAGGACCTGCCACCGTCCATGCAGACTCATATTGTGGGGGCACCTCGGACATGGGTCTGATTGTTTAGGTGTTTGGCCCAAGTTGTACATGATTATAACAGGGCCCATAGGTCCTGAACAGAATTTTAGACTTTTTATGTGTCACGAGCACTGATATGTATATATTTTTTGAGAGCATAAGCCCAGTGACTCGTTAATGTTCCCACTGTTGATGTGCTTGCACCCATCTATGTACGATGAGAATTTTATGATGTTTATATATGGTTTTTATCTCTTTTTGTGTCTTATGGATTATGTGTGCAAAAATGTATTTACATGTTTATGTTCATGACCTTTTTATATGTGGGCGAGATGCCAATCTAAAATGTGATTAGCTAGAGTATCTGTGATTTGGTTTAATCTCCTAGGAACATGAAAATATGTGATATAATCAAAGTTGCGTTCTAAGAGACGTACCCTAAGGAATCATCGGTGTAAAGTTGGATCATGAACCTGGTATATTCTGTTTAGCTGTGACGCAACCAGTTGAGCGTCTAGATAGACCCGGAGATGAGAAATACCCAATGACAATGCGTCACAAAGTAATTCAATAACTGCACTATACTCGGCAACATTATTTGTGGTGTCACCTAAGAATATACCTCCGGAAGATAACAAATGACCCTGTGGTGTAAATATTACCCAAGCTGCAGAGGTAAGCCTCCGCGTGTATCGACTAGCACCGTCCGCATACCCAACGAACACCTCGGACTCACTTGACATCTACCATATTGACGAAAGATAACATCAATGACACGTCCATAACACTGTTTAAAAGAAATGTAAAATTAATAGTACAAAGACTATACATATGTTACAAAAAGTTACCCACAGTGACATTTCTATGAGTAATACTTCTTGAGGTAGAGCCCATTTCTAGGCTTCGCCAAAGCATTCCCTTCAAAATTGACCAAACGATAAGAACCCTTTTTTAACACCTCCTTAATAATGAAGGGTCCGAACCACATGGGTTTAAACTTTCCTGCCCCCAGGGGGTCCTTATCTTGGTCATAGACCAGGACAAGGTCGCCCTAAAAAAAAATCCGAGGATGAATGGACCTATCATATTGACACTTGACCTTATGTTTATGAGCCTCATTGGCCAGGGTCGCATCACAACACTGCTCATCAAGCTGCTCAAGGTGTACTAACCGCTCTTCAAGTGGAGAAGTGTCTGGCAATAACTGTATTGCCAATTTCAGAGATGGGATTTGACATTCGATGGGAAAGATTTCCTCCAGCCCGTAAACGAGTTGGAAAGGTGAGTAACCGGTTGCAGTCTTAACAAATGTTCAGTAAGCCCATAATGCCAAGTATAACATCAAATGCCAATTTGACTTGGCTGAGTTGATAGTTCACTGTAGAATAGTTTTAAGGGTTTTGTTTACAGCTTCCACGTGCCCATTGGCCTAGGGATAGTAAGGTGAGGAATGTTCTTGACGTAACCCAAGCTTTGATGTTAACTCAGACATCATTTGGTTCTGAAAGTGACTGCCATGATCAGTGACAATCTCTCTCGGGACGACCAACCGTGCTATAATCTGGTTGAATAAGAAGAGAGTTGCAGTCTCTCCATCATCTTTAAATGTTGGCATAGCTTCGACCCACTTAGTGAAGTAGTCGACAGCTACGATGATATAGTGGTGCCCCCTTGCTGACGGGGGGTTGCATGTAGTGTAATCAATCCCCCACTTAGTCAAGGGACCAACTGTGATGACAGGAAACATAGGAGTTGGATGTGCCCTCATCTTCCGAGAGAAGATTTGGCACGAATGGCACTTTTTGACCGAATCGATACAATCTTTCATAAGTGTAGGCCAGAAGTAACCTACTCGTAAGATCTTTTGGGCTGTTGCCAACCCAGATAAGGTGACTGCCACAAGCTTCTATATGAAAATCGTTGAGCACTATGACGTCCTCCTCATGAATGAGACATCGACGCAAGATGTAGTATGCACCTCTCCGATACAACGTATCATCGAGTATGAGATAATTCTTAGCCTGATGGCGTATCCGTCGACGCTCATCACGAGAAGCAGAGGTGGGGCACTTCAAAGTCTGGAGATAGATCAGTATATCTCCGTACTAGGGGTTTGAAGATTGAATCAAAAACATATCCCCCTGGATAGGCGATTCCTCAGGCACAACGTCACCTGACTCAACCGGAAGCTCCGAAATAAGTTCTGCGAAGACCAATGACTTCTTGGACTTTGCCGAAACGAAGTCTAAGTCAAATTCTTGGAGGATGACCATCCATCTACTGATTTTTCCGTCGATAACTCATCGTGTCAACATGTACTGGAATGGATTCATGATAGCGACGACGGTGGTCTTGCGAAACAGAACATAGTGACAGAACCGTTGAACATCATGAACTGCTGCCAACGCAAGTTTTTCTAGATGGGAATAATTAAGTTCCAGTCCTACGAGGCCTCAGCTCAGGTAATAGATCATGTATTCTGAAAACGAATCATCTTCCTGAACTAAAACCATGCCTATGGTTGACTCTGCGGCAGCCAGATATAATTAGAAATCTTTGTTATAATTAGGTGGTCGTAGCAGAGGTGCGGTTGTGAGGGCATGTTTTAATGCGTCGAAAGAACGTTGAGCAGCTTTGTCCCAGAAAAAGGGAACATCTTTCTTCAGTAAACGCATAAAGCCCTAAGTGATTTCGGCATAGTTGGCGATGAAGCGTCGTAAGAAGTTCGCCTTGCCTTGGAGACTTTGAAGTTGTAAGATTATGTGTGGGGGGGGCAACTAGATTATTGCCTCCACCTTAAGAGGATCCACCATGATCCCTGTTGTTGACATGATGAAACCTAACAAACGTCCTGACGTGACACAAAAGCTGCACTTGTTGAGATTCAAGCGAATCCTGAAGTAGCGACAACATTCGAAAATTAGTCTGAGGTGCGTAGGATGATCATTTCGCTTGTGAGAGCGTGATGCTAAATCATCTAGATAGGCCTCGAATATATGTTTGAGGTCATGAAACGCAAAATACATGGCCCGCTGGAAAGTAGCTACAACATTTTTTAGGCCAAAAGACATCTTACGATAGGCGAATGTACCCCACGGACAAATGAATGTCGTTTTGTGTTGGTCTTCAAGTTTGATTTGGATTTGATTATATCCCCAAAAACCATCCATGAACAAAAAGGCTTCGCAACCTGCACATTCATCAATGATCTGGTCAATGAATGGGGTTGGAAAATTATCTTTTGAACATGCCTTATTCAAATCACGGAAATCAGTACATACACGAATCGTGCCTTGTTTTTTATTGACCGGCACGGGGTTTGAAACCCATTGAGTCAAATGAATAGGGTAAATGAACCATTCCTTGAGCAATTTCTCAACCTCACTCTTGATGGCTTCTACTTTCTTAGGATTAACTAGATGAAGTTTTTGTCGAATAGGCTTAGCATCAGGATACATTGTGATTTCATGTTCAACTATTTTTGGATCGATGCCTGGCATTTTCTCATAAGACCAAGAAAAAACGTCGCGGAATTATTTGAAAAGATCCGTGTAAATTTGAATCTCTTCGGGGGAGAAATCCGCTCCGACGAAGACATTCTCCACGACGCCAGGGTTTCGGGAGATTTTAATAGGTATAGTTGCAGCAATAGTCGCCATATTTCCCTTAGAATAAACTTCCTGTGTAGCTAAGAGATTAATGGGCCATGGCTGATCTCCCGTCATGGTGATAGTGAATTCTCCTGCTCGATTTGGCTTAACTCTCGGAGGAAATATGATCTGTGATGAAGATCCTCCCAAGGTTTGTCCGAACTAGTCATTGCTTCGATTACTGCTTCGTCAGAAGGCAAGACTAAGTCTAACGAATCGGTGTTGGCGAGAGAACCCTAAGCCCAGATAGGCTCTAGAGGTGGATCCAACTCTTGTGCGGGAGTCGGATCAGGATTAGCTGAAGCTTGCTGGAATAAAGAGTATGCTACCTCAGCGGGCGACAAGGGCATGGACATGCTGGAGTGCCCTGTCTCATCCATCGTGGCTGATGGGGAAGGAAGAATCCACGGATCCTCAAAATAAGTCATGCGGAACGACGAAACGTGAAAAATCTCAGCCTTGTGGTGATTAGATATAAACTTGACATTGTCATGAGGAGGTGGGTAATCGAAGGTACCCATAAAGGATGGGCACAAACCAACTCCTATGTTAACGACACCGGCTTGAGGATTATCAATCATGGGAATCGTGGATGCCCCCAAAGTTGGGTCAGGTCTAGAGAAGGACAATTGATCGATGGTCACTATCAGACCCTCGTGTGGAAACAACAAGACTCAGAAAACTGTAGCAACCACAGCTTGCATAGCATAAGTCCAACTATGACCTAACAAGAGATTATAGTCGAGAGGGGCATCGAATACCTCTACCTCGACACACACAGTCTTCCCTCCTAACTGCACAGGGAAAGAAGGAATGATGCCATGTGGTCGGAAAGAACGACCGTCGAACGCAGTGAGGAGAGTAGGTGATGGAGACAAAGCGGGCTGACCTATGGCCTTCCAACATGCTAACGCGATAACGCATGTCGAGGTGCCCTCATCAACCATCGTGCGAAAGATATTGCATGTAAAAGTTTTCGTGGGATGAGCCACTACGATTTGAAACGCTACGTGGTAAGGCAGACGAGGTTTTAAGTCAGTTGTATCTAGCATGATGGTACCCGGGTTACAAGTCTCAATAGAGCCTAAAGCAGTCAACAAGGCTTTCCTCTGAGCAGGGAAACTTTGGAGGACCTCCAAAGCAGACATAGCACAAGGGGTTTGGGATAAATCTTCCACCATAGAGTAATTCTGGGTAGCCCTTGCGTTTGGATTGTGAGAATCTTTCTTAAACACACCTTTTGGAATGCGTGTCATCGTTTCTCCCAACGTCTTCTCAATCTGTAGAGGAAGAGATGGGAGTTTGTCTTCTTTACCCTTCTCAGAGGTGCTTTGTTTACTATAGTCGTGCGCTCTAGTCGTTATGAAAGCATCACGCCTAACCATATATACGTTCGCGGAAGAGGAATTATTTGGGGGACGACAGGTTTCTTGGCTGCCCCCTTTGGCACTTATAGAGGCTTAAGTTAAATTTTGCCCATGCTGAAAGGGATTAGTCAACATGGCTTGATGTTGCTGTGTAACAAACTTTTGGGCCTCTGCAAGTCGATGACACAGATGGGTCAAGTGGTCTTCCGCACACAAGTTGCACGGATACCTCGCCTTCCGTTTTTATGTGGTGCCCTCGCCAACATTATCAGTGGGTTTTTTCTCCCCCTTACCCTTCTTTCGTTGTTTTTTCTTCCCTTCAAGCTGTTGGTTGGCCTTTGGGTTAGTTGACTGCACAGAGTGTACTTCCGACGTTTGGGTAGGAGGAGTAGCCAAAGAAGTAGTCTGGTTGGCCGCTGAGTGTTTTATAGATAACTATTGCAATTGTTTTGTCAATTGCTCAACGGGCTTGGTTTGGGCTGAACCAACAATACCATCGGCATGTGGTCCAGCTCTCTGTCTATTTTTATCCAGTATCGATCGTGGTGCATCCGACAGGATGTTGTATAATAAACCAGACTGAGAATAGATAAGCTCAAACTGTTGAGCCCTCATGATGGCATCTTCTTCGGAGAAAACCCCAGAAGTTGCGACGTCTTTGGATAATTGTGGGACTAGAGACTTAAGGAACCACTCAAGAAGGAATGCTGGTGGGACTGGTACTTTAATTAGACTCTTCCGGTGTCTCCACTCTCGGATATGATCAGAGATATGGTCTGCTATTGTCTGTTCGAAATTGGCGACCAAATCTGTGCCAGCATCGTATCTCACAGGTAACTGGAAATGGTTAAGGAAAGCCATCTCCAGTTCGCCAAAGGAATAGTATTGTGAGCGATCGAGCTCAATGTACCATTTCGTGGCACTCCCGATGAGAGTGCATTGAAACAATCGCAACTGAACGGAGTCATCTTTCAGTGAGTTAGATGAACACCAAAGATGGAAGGTAGTCACGTGATCACTTGGATCTTCGTTAGGCTTGGCCTCGAACTTTGGAATCTCTGAAGGAAACTTCATCAGCATAGGAGGCCAACGTGGATCGTGAAAAATAGGATCATTTAACAACCTTGTCAAATATGGCAAGTGTAACGTCGCCAAGAATGGTAGTTTGGGTTGCTGCTAATAGCCTAGAAAAAAGGGTCCTGGAGTTTGACTGGCACCAGGTTGCCAGGAAAAGTTTGGTTGTTGGCCCAGGTTCTGGTAGAAACCATGGCCCTGACCAGCGTAAGGATTTTGCATCTGTGGAGACATCATTGGCTAATTCCCAATGAAGGACATAGGATGTTGGGCATTCATCGTGTTTGACGGACTTTGGGAAGGATTACCCCATGCCGGACCTGCTGGGAGAGGCATAGCAGTCTATCCAAGGTTCCATTGACCGTGGAAAGAATTACCCCAGAACGACATTCCAGAGGAAGGAACAGATCCTTGTCCTGAGTTCAGTGGTCCTAGTATATGTGCCCCTGGCGCAGGAATAGTACCATGCACCGAAGTAGACTGTCCAAATATGGGATTTCCCCCAGATGGGAAAGCAGTGGATGCGAAAGTGTTGTTACCAAATGTCCTGTTCCAAACAAATGGTGACGAACCTGCCGGCATAGTGTGTGCAGGTGTTCCTTGACTCCCGGCTCCAAATGAACTCGTGTGTGCAGGCTGCCCAGCAGACTGCTTATGCAAACCAACAAGCGAAGGGGACGAAGGAGAGATATGACCTCCAGCGTAAGGAAAAGTGTTGAAAGGGACAGGAATGCCCCCAAGTTGACCTTGTAGGGGAGCGTTAGAGCTCCCTGCCCCCAGACCCAAAGTCTGTAAAGTGGAGAAAGTGAGTTCAGGACTCGGACCCAAACTAGGCATACCGTATGAAAATGGAGGGCCTGTCGCACTAGGTGTGAAGGGAGGTGTGGCCGCCGCGATAGATGGGATTGGTCCACTGTGCGATGTAGTTGCGGCCGAGACCATGGTGGCTCGGACTGACGACGGTAAGTTAGGAGATGCTTCTCCTGTGGTAGCAACGGTGGTGGGAATGAAAGAACTCCCAGAAGAAGTAACAATATTTGGTTCCATCACTGTGTGAGGCACTGACAGGCATTCGTAAAATTGGATTGGTACAATGACTGATGGCCAAGTATCAGTGGTTGGGGTTTCAACCAAGCCAAGATTGGTGGTTGATTCCTCTGGGAGTTGTTCGGGTTCAATGGTTTGTAACCTGATTGCTTCGAAAGACCCTTGTTGGTCTAGCTTCCGCCTCAATGGTGGCGGGGATGGCTCCAGTGTAACCGGTGGCAGGCCCATAAGCCTTCGTGACTGGCGGAGCTCAGGATCCTCCACTGTGTGAGAAGATCCAAGACATGCTAAGGTATTCTACATGTTCAAACAATAACACACACTAAAAAGAATCCCCTGAGAGATAAGACAAGCAATCACTAACTATTTTGAAGAACAGTTACAACAACCAACACTAGAGCAACTTACCGGTGCAAGTGCAACTCGAATACGGAAGCACCCTTCAGGTATACTCTGCAAAGCGTGGCCCGATGTCTGTCCTAAGTATCGCGGTATACCCCCGCAGTCACCTGTATATGTCCCTAAAAAATATTGGCAACTAGTTTTCCAGCCCGCGAACAGTCACCAGGCGGGTACAGTCGATAGTCGGGTAGACCACAATGAGCAGGGTATCAAGCCCGAAACCTATCAAGGGTATCGAGAGCAAATGGTCCGGAAGAAAAATGAGGACCTCGAATGGATTCGAGACCCACGAAGCCCCGTGGAAAATGCAAACGACGGAATCCCACAACAAGTCCTCAATATGTGTTCTCCACTACGCTTGGTCCGTCTTTGGAGGGGTTATCTTCGCTACCTTTCCTTACGTGACCTCGTGTTTATCCCATATGTTAGAGGGGGGTCCCAAATAACTTCCACGTAACTGGACTTCTACACTCCCTATCAAAGACTCCAATGTTTGAGTTTGAGTGGCCTTGGAGAGTTTCCTCTCCAACCTAATCCAAGGCCCTAGTCCTGAACTAGTGTATGAACCCTACAAAGAAAAAGTCTAATAGATTTTAAATTAGTGTTTCTTTTATGGGTTTTTTTACGTCACAAGGTATGAAGGTGAAACTGATGATGTGTAAAGACTCAAAGAAAAATGAATGAGAAATGCTGGAAACAAAAACTTTTACAAAAATGCAAAAATCAGCAACTTTTCACAAAGAAAGACTTCTTTTTCTTTTCAATTTTTCTAAGATTTCATGTAGCAAACATAAAGGAATTTCTCTCAATATGCGAGCTACTTATTCTCTAAATGCACTGCAAAAACTTATGAACAAAAAGACATCTTCCTAGCTATTGATGCAGAAACATAATCTTCAAACAAAGAAGAAAATGAAAAGATTCTTTTTTCTTTCTTTTTTTTTATTTACGTGCAAATCAAGCAACAAAGGGAAAATATCGACAAGCCTAAAACCAAGAAAAATTAAATTCTGGCTTAAAGCGCAGATCGCAAAGAATCAAAGCAAAGACACCCAATGACAATCAAGAAAGCAAAGACTCTTGTGCTTGTCTAAAAACCATAAAACATTTTTTTTTTTTCTTTTTCTCTTTTCTATCAACTATCAACCAAGAAAAAGCAGGCTAAGGGTGAGAACCTAACCTACTGACTGTTCATCCCTAGAATTAAACACCTGAGAGCACTACTTCTCACCAAAAGAGGGGATAACTACCCCACTTTGATTGAAAAACAGTCTATCAAGCACGCTCCTGTCATCGAAACAACATGTGTGCAAACGTGTGCTGAGCTACAACATAGCGCATGTACCCGCGGGTTGAACTTGCACAGGCTGCGGGTATGTACAAAATCTAAGACAAAAAATAGAAACAGGCAACCCAGACCCAGAAGAGGTCTCTGGTACTGACAACCAGGGTCCCTTGAAGGCTTGGATGCTTCTTCCAATAGAAAAGAAAAATAATTGCAAAGAATAACAAAATGCAATAAAGCAAACTGAGACCAGACTAAAAATTAGCAAGACTCAGACAAAATCCAGAAAGCCCCTTGAGAATGTATAATTCTGACAGGGAAGAGGAGGACCGCCTCTCAATCTTTTTGACTCCTACACGCTACTGAAACCTCTACAACTAGCATTCAAACGCGGGCTGTAAGAGGTTAGGGCACGAGTTACACGTGTGCAGGCCTTCTACAGGCCGCGTGTACCTCTGTGTGTCCTGATAATTACCGTCAAGCAACAATTAAGGAAAAAACTGGTATAAAGAACCAGGTTCCCTGCTAGCTCTGACCTAACAGAAAACGGACATGCAAAGAAACAGAAAATCTAATCCTTTAAACTACCCAAAAACCTCAACTAAATCCGGAAAACCCTAAAGAGTATCTTCCCCAGTACGGTCGCCAACTCTGTTGTTGGGAAATATACCCTACGGATTAGCAAACTAGGGTCAGACTTGCATGCAGATTATGATCGTAAAGAAATAACTTTTTAACCTACCACCCAAAACTTAAAACCCCTTTTTCTCACATACTTGCATGGAAAGGAACTACTAACCTTTTTACTGATGTTTGGTGTAGATCCTCCGTTGCGCTTTGCCTTCTTACTTGCGTTGCTCCTTCCAAATTTAACCTGCAATCAAGACAAAACACTACGCATGCATACTACTTTTCTACTTGAGGGTTAGAAATTAAGCATAAATTACATTAACCATAGATAACTCATGCATTGAGACGGGAAAAGTATTATTTTATTATGTTCAAAATGAATCAACTTATAATCAAAGTCGAGACCGACCACCGCTCCTTGATCCTGATCCTGGGCTCCTCCTCTTCTTATGTCCTCCAACTGCTTTGCGTTAATTCTCCTTAGGCTTGAGGAAAGGCTAAAGGGTTGGGACAACTGGATTCGGCAAATGGGCAGAGTTTCTTCGCTATTTTTTTCCTCCTTCCAAATGGTACCCCTACCCCTTCTTTTATAGGCTAGAAGGAGCTAGGGTTTTGGATGAACTCTCGGCCATGCATGGTCGGGAGTTTCAGTTAACTGACCCACAGATTTTTGTCCCATCGGCAACTTTCCTGTTTTTGTGCTTTGTTAGGTAAATGCGGGCTATAGTAGGCCTGCCAACATTCACCTGCGTGTAGTAGTGGTTTAGGGCGCGTGTGCCTTTACCTAAGAGGATTTTCAAAGAGATTTTTTAGCAGGTGTTTTGGCAATGAAGGGATATGAGTTGGCCTGACGTCGGGTGAGCATGTGTGGTGCAATTTAGGGTTATAAAACAGGGATGCATAGATCCTTGGCATTCTACTACCCATGTCCTCGACTGTTTCATCTTGTTGAACATTATGGACAACTCTCACTTTTCCATTTTTATGGGGACAATCTATGTACTTGTGGTTCCCTTGACAACCCCAACACTGAATGGGCATCTGTCTTGGCCTTTGTTCCCCTACGTCAGTCATTCTTGACTTCTAAATGATGGTTTTCCTTGAGGACTATTCCTGAAAAAGGGTGGCTTAGTTCCCTTCTTCCTCTGATCCATATGGATATTCTTCTTGTCCTCCCAAGCCTTCTGGAAAGTAGGCTTCTCTCTTTGTTGCTCATATAAGCATTTCTCCCTCCTTATCATTTATTCCATAGTCTTAAGATCATCATACTCGATCTTGTCACCAATGGAAGGCGGAACTCCACTCATATACCTCTTAATCTTGACAATCTCATCTTTGATGAACGGAACATACTTCATCAACTCCAAAAATCTTCGTTCCTATTCATCAATGGTCATGCTACCCAGCTTGAGTTCAAAGAACTCTTTCATATTTCTATCATAGTATCTTTTAGTCAAGTATTTCTTCTCGAAATACCTCTTGAATTCTTTCCAAGTGATATATTTCTCTCTAATGTGTTGCACCTGCACAAGTTCATCCCACCACTTGGATGTTTTTCCTTTCAGTTGATACATCGCAATTCTTCCTTCTGCATGAGAGGAATAATTATGGAGTTGGAAATATTTCCTCATGCCAACCATGTTTCAGTATCTTCCTCCTTCTTAAGTTCTCCATAAAGTGTATAAGGCTTAATCTTGTTCATTTCACCCTTTAGTTCATCCACTCCAGAAATCTTGTTCTTTCTGGTAGGAGATGAGCTTGAACTTCTGTGTGCCTCCTTATTGGAGTGTTTCGGAGAGTGACAATGATGCCTACTAACACTTTTTGATCTTCTTTTCTTCTCAGGGATCCTGCGAATCCCTATTTTTCTTGAGTCACTCTCCTTATCCAATTTCTTTTCGATCCTTTTCAGGCTCTTCATCAACTTTAAGTTGAATTTTCCCTGTTGTTCCTTAGCTTTCATGAGCTTTCTGCTATCTACTCGGTGAATCTGGGCATCTTTCTGTAATCGTTCAATGATTTTCATCATATGCCCTTCCTTATCTAACTTTTCTCCATGTCCATTGGAGTTTGAGATTTTAACTCCAAAATTGACGTCCATCCCTTTTATTTCATTCTTTGAACTGGAAGCATTCGGTGTCTCTTCCATTTCTTTGCACTCAGTGGCAACTCTATTCGGTTTTGGCACTCGCTAAACTTCTACAAACACACGTGCAAACAACCGAAATTTGTTAGGCCATAATTCCTTACCAAATTCCACATCAGATATCATTTTCGAGATTAATTGTGTAGAGTAAGTCATTAATCTGTGACCCATATCGATGAGTATTAGTCACAACTGACCAATAATTCTCATGATTTAGTATTATTTCAAAAGCCCCTCTATGCTTAAATTCCACATCATTCATAAACAAATATGATTACAGAAAACATTCAGATTTCACGAATTTTCTGAGCTCTGCTCGGCTCTTTAACAATTTCAGGCCTTAGCCATTTTCTCTTAGCCCCAACCCCTGCGACCATGGGTCGTGACCAAACGCGTACTCAGGCCTTTGACCTTCAGAAATTTTCAAAGCGCAATACAAAAATCACTCAGAGTTCTGAGTTACCGAACTCGCGCAGTAGGGTGGATCAACGATCCACGTCTACCCAACATCCAATAGTTGACACTCACTATGGAACCTCAGGTGTCTAATTTCTGGGACTTCTAAAGATTTCACATCCGCACACCCCGAACCATTAATCTCTGAACACTCCCACGTCACCTTAGGTGACATTATTATGTTACATCACTTCATGTTTTTCGAATTGTGGGGGCATGCAACAGTGGTTTAGAGTAACCCACCTTTCATCCCATAATTCTTCTGATGCTGACACGTAAACTCTCAGTAAAATCGCGGTTTGGATTGCGGGACCACCTTGGAAAATTAACTTACGTGAAACTTGGGTCCCTGCAATACCTTATGGCTGTTGATCTTGATGTATCGTGATCAATGCCACTGTGGGTCCTTTGACCTTTAACTACGTTACGTAACCTCAAGCCCCACTAACCCTGCTCATACAGGATTCCACATGGCGGCATACTAGCGACTGATACATGGCCCATTTAGATGGATGACACTCATCACATTCCAAATGGCATTTCAACCTTCCACGGTTCAAAATCCACTTACACTTGGCACACAACCCATGTGTTCACATCACCTCCAGGTGACGACATCATGACTCACCACTTCGGCTCTTTGAGCTTCGCGAGTTTCAACTTCTCCACACTCACTTTTGCCCGGAGCACTTTCTCCTAGAGTTCACGATCTACTAACGCATGTCCTTCGCAATCAAACAGTTGCGATCTATTTCGGGACTTCGGGAGTTTGTGCCTCAGTTCATTCCACCTCTCCTGATTGTTGAACTCCGAAAGGCTTCTAGGATAACCTTACTGCACCTTCTTCGTATCGAACAGTCGTAAAGGACTCTCCTTTTTCCCAATAGATCCTATGGCTCCAACACCCCAAGTGTTGAGCGCTCTCTCTCTGTGGCCAAATACCACACCAGCTTCAGTTTTATTCTACTGCTACTCCTCCTGAGCTTCGTAATACGACCAAGTAACCCCTTGGCACTCAGAAACATTCTAAGGTTCGAAATCGGTTCCATCCAAACACCATTTCCACTCAAAACCTTGGGCCCAAAGACCACTTATTCGGCTCATCCAGGCTCAGCGTTGAAACTATGGCTCTAATACCATATTGTAATGTCTCCTACCATCAACCCCACGGCTAGACAACGCTACTATGCGGAAACATTCTCATACTTGTTGATTAATGTTGGTTGTCATTGATGTCAACCCTTGAAGAAAGCCCCGTAGCACAAAGGTTTGGGTAATGGACCCGATATTTTTTTATGTAAATATGACTCATTATTTTTTTGTCATGGTTAATAAGAAGTAAATATGGATGAACTCCAAAGTGGCCCCCTTATGGTGAAATCCCTTACGGAAAGATGTTTTGCGGAGTAAGAGAACCCATGCTTAATTGTGGAATAATGAGATGAAGGATAGTGCATTTGTCATAGAAACTATTCTAGATGGATAGTGCTTATCATGTCATTTCCGGTAGTATGTGGAATATAACATAACTTATCACGGTTAGAGAGTTATGGCCATGAGAAGTTGGAGACCCCAGGTTTGGGTAATGGACACAAGTTTGTTTGATGGGTAATGGTATGAGTTATGATATATTTTTAGATAATACTATTCTATATGGATAGTACATGTCATTCAATTTTTGGTGGTATGTGGAACGTCACATAACTCCTCACGGTTTGAGAGTTATGGCCTTACGAAGTTGGAGGACTCTCATATGTCATCTAGAAGCCCCAAAAGGTCAAAGTAGTCAAAGTGGTTTAAGAGATTTTTAAATGATAAATAATAAAGTGAAGTGATAAGTGTATTATATTTTAAATTGAATACAAAATAAATTATTTCAATAATAATTTTAATGGAGAAATTAGAAGTGGGTTAACCCTAAAATAAGGAAAGTCGGCCAAGTGACCTAGAAGATGTTTTTAAGGAAGCTACTTGGAGAGTATAAATAAGAGGCACTGCTCTCTCATTTCACATACACTTGAGAATATTGAATATCTATAGGTGTATAAGGTAACCAAGAATATCTAAACCAGAATTCTGAGTGAAGGTGAAGAAAAGAAGGCCGAAATGCAAGGAAGGATAAATTATTTTGATGGTGTTTTCTAAAGTATGTTATTTACAGGTCATCTCACCATTTTCTCTATAACTTTTTTCTATAATGATTCAGACCGTGAAATT
>ML819629.1:0-22802 GCA_009831015.1 Picea engelmannii
GTATGTTGTTTTTTTTTGCCTTCATGATTCTACTCTGGTTATGAAATGGATATTGGCTCAAGTATATCATTTGTGCTTTCCTTAAGTATCACGACTGTGTAAAATGGTGTTTGTGATGAAATATTGATGATTCTCTTTGAAATGGTGTTGAAGTCATAGCATTACTGATTATCCTGGGTGTTAGCAGTCACAAGAGATATATGTTACCCTTATTGGTTTACTTAGAAGGTCCTTGTTGGTCTTGGTGGGATATTTTCACGCTTTCACATTGTTGTATCCAGTCTGTGGGTTTTATGGGGTTTAATGACTGAAGTGTTCATGTCCCCACGCATTATAAATGTGGGCAGTTGATTGTTCTCACACTAGAGGCCGCGAAGTGAGTATCCTGTTCTTACTCGGATTTGTCTTCACTTCTGTGTGGTAGTTGTTGATCGAAGGGCACGCGGGTTATACCCTGTGTGAAAATAACATTTCCACGCCAAGTTAAAACCTCACCTTCTGTTATGGCCCCTGTCATGGAATTGGTTCCCATCCACAAACAAAGCATAACCCTCTTTGGGTGTACATCTTTGGCCTTGAAGTTTTCACTATTACGAGAAGTCGTCTTTGTTCCTTCTGGGATGGCTACCGAGCAAACCCTTAACTGTTCGGTCTAGGGTTTCATAGGAAGAATGTTGGGCCTATCAAGTTGTTTTTGGGTTATTGCGGATTGAATGTATGGTCGACTACTTTGGATGTGGATTCGTCCAGTGGGCGTATGGCAGTTGTATTGATTTGACATTTGGTTACTGCTTCTCTGGTAATGATGATAAACCCTACATTGCCAAATTTCACTTTCAAAGTGTACGGTCACCCTCCACATGCTAATAACTCATTTTTTTTAATGAAGAAGGCCTCTGCCCGGATTTGATTTGATGTTTGGGTGTGCATGGTGTTTTTGCAAATGATTTAATGGGCATGGTAACTGTGTTCTTTTCTTTGGGGTCGAATGACTTGAGCTGTATCACTGTAGAGAGTTTTTCACTGCATATTTATATTTGTTCAAATGTGTAACCTGGGTTTTCATAGCTTAGTCAATTACAGTGTGATTAGGTCACAATGTTATTGTATTTAATCAATGGCTCGGCATGATAAACGAGTTATTGCAATGGCTGCGTATTGTTTTTTGAAATGGAGATGTTTCCTCATTGTGTTTGTCGGTTGCGCATTGTGTATAACATAGATGGCTTGGGTGCTCACACTTAGAACTACCCATAGAGTTTTGAGCACGATTGGTCGCAACCCAATCATTTTTTGATACAGACTTGCTGTTAGTACCTCGTCGGTTGGCTAGGTGGTCATTGTCTGTTTAATTGTCGATTCAGGTTTTAGCAATTTGATCTAGTTTTTGGGTATCTGTTCTTATTTATTTAACGAAGGTCATTGCATTCAATGACAGACCCGATGGCGATTACACTGTGACTTCATGGTAATTTTTATAAATATGAATTGGAGTATATTTGTTGATTATAGGTAGTGGTTGATTTTAAATGGTCATAGATTGTAAATGATTATTGTTCGAAAATTGTTATGAAATGAAAAGAAAAGTAAATGAAAGGAACATAACCCCTTACAAATTGTGTGGAAGACATATTGTCTTGCGGTGACACTGTGTTGGGTATTTGGCTATGAACAAAGAACTAGTTAATGCACATAAATTGTTATTTGGTCAAGATGAATGATGGTTGATGCACCTTTTTCACAGAATGTTTTATGGATCACTCAATTAATTTCATAAACAAGAATCATTTTTTTTTCCCTTCCATGATTTTCATTTTCGACAAATTACAAATCCCCTCATCTTCCCATTTCATTTTTCCACTTCATGTTCTGAGATTAATTACAGTAAAGAGAATTTTGGTGCTAAGGCAGTTGAAATTGACAGTAACTGGTGTGGATTACAGTGATGTTTTATTGGTTGTCTTTTCAGTTGATGGTTGTTACCATTGAGAAGTAACCATTTTTCTTCCCCCCTCACTATATCATTTTTTCACTCAATACAACCCCCTCACATATCCCAGAACCCTTTTTCACTCCCTTCTCAGTGATAAATGGTAAAACAGTTTGGATGGATTGGATTGCATGAATTTGATATATTGCTGAGCCAAAATCCACTTCATATTTTAAAACAGTTGTCATGTATGGTTAATTAAAAGAATGTTACTGATCAATCATGCATGCAGGAGTGAGTTATTCAAATAAAGGTTGAGAACAGAGGCCTATTACGCTCCTATCAAAGAGAAGGACTAAAAAATGGTTGCATCACAGACAGGGAAATATGGATTTTGAGTTGTTATTTATCTGTGGATTTGTGACAATTGACTTCAGGGATCTTTAGACAACATGTTTTGTTTTGTATATATGAGTATTATTTTTAAAATAATTTCAATTTCACGAGCTAAAATTGCAAAAATAATTATGTTGATGGGAGGCACAAGGAGGTGTGTTTTTCTTAACTAATGGTTATGTTATGATTGTTATGAACTAAAGGGAGTCACAAGGGGTCCCACCTACTAGTTATTTATTATTTATGACCCTTATTATGATTATGACTTTTCCCCCTAACTAAAGTTAGTTGTTTCTTTATTTAACTTAACTGGTGAGTTGGTTTAACCACTGCAACCAATTCTAATTTGTTAAAGGCAAAAGGAAGGGGAGGAACAAAGAGAGGAGAGAAGCAGAAGCATGCTAAGGTTTTCTCTTTGAGTTTATGTTGAAATAGTTCATTTTTCATTCATTCATATATTCATCATAGCCTAAGTCTCTTTTGTGATAGCAGGGTCTTATTGTAGACATCAATATTCATGGCTTAATCAAATCATTCAGACACTTGTTTTTCATAGGTGTTGATCTATCTTTGATAGTCTGTGTAGACTTGTTTGTTTATGAATTAATTTTCATGACTGATAAAGGCTATTGTGCAGAATCAAGTGGGAAGCAATCTGTGGCAAGTTGATCCAGATTTTAGAGTTCAGTTTTGGTTTTCTATCAGAGGTCCTTTTGTATGTTCCATCGAGGATATATAAGTTTGACTTTGGTCCAAGATTTATGTATGATATTTTGTAAAGAAAATGTCTCTTTGGTGAATTGGAATGAAATAAAGGATTTCTTTATGTCTCAATTGTCTTGATTATCATCTTGGTGTCTTTACTTCTATTCTTACATTTATTTCAACAACTGTTATATTCAGAAAATTACATAAAAAGTAAATTTCCAGCAAGTTTTTTTTTTATTTTTTTATTATAAAAGATTAGCCTAAGCACTCGTAATTATTACTTGTGAGTTAGGATGTTAATTTTGTTGGATATAAACATAGGGTGATATTCTCGTCTACTTTGTTTTATCCAAGTAAAGTATTAAAATGATTGAGTAAGATGAATTCATATCTTTTCCTCAACACATTGGAGGCAAGGTTTCACTTGTACCAAGAGTAGTTGTGAAGGTTATTGGGAAAGGAGCTCACCAAGATGTGACTTGTTGCACATAGAATTGTGCACAAGAGGAGGTGGGTCAAAAAAATGTCTCATTTTTTTATGAAAAATCATCTAAGTGTCCAGTCAAGGTTGTGCATGAAGGAAATCACCAAACAAGAATATTAGTTGCAAGACAATGTCTGAATGGTTGAAGAAAAGGTTTGTGAATCCAAGCATGAGTTTCGGCACTTTATCTTCATGAAGAATAGCAACTTGAGGGTGTCAAACATATTGTTTCAAAGGGTTTGCAAAGCCTAGAAGAGGTTGTTGAGGAGGATAAACCACTAGTTATTGGGTTTA
Organism: Picea engelmannii; assembly: GCA_009831015.1. Taxonomy (NCBI): domain Eukaryota; kingdom Viridiplantae; phylum Streptophyta; class Pinopsida; order Pinales; family Pinaceae; genus Picea; species Picea engelmannii. The sequence continues at coordinate 3,813 of ML819629.1, forward strand.
GTAAGTTTTCTAAGAGGCGACCCAAGAAGAGGGAATAGGGGAAAGGGTAATGTACCATCCCCACTAAAATCCCCAGTTTAATTAATGCATGATGTAGATATGAATGTGGCTATGGCCAAACAATGTATATGCGAATTGTATTTCTTAATTTTAATAAATAAAATGTGATGCTAGCTAATGGGGGACATGGATAGAGATTAGGGGCTGAATTAATACACAAGAGAGGAGAGGTCTAAAAGGGTTTTTTTATTCGTGAGTTAGTTCCCAAATCCTTTTCCCCGATTTTTAATGTTTTCAGTGAACCTTCTATTTTGTTGTTGAGTGTTCCCAAATCCAATCATTGAATGTATGTAAGAGGGTGGTTGTGAGGATTCACATCTTATAGTTATTGGGAGCATGGGGATGAAGTAAAATCATCTTAGGGAAGAATGTAAGTCAAGAAAGCAAGAAAAAGGGAGGAATTTTGTATGGCCAAGGGGGTCCAGTTTTAGATAGACCCATTTTTTCATGAACAACAAGCAGAGAGTAGAAAATAAGAGAATTGGAGCTAGAGGGAGAATTTTTGAGGTTTTGGGAGTTGAAGAATGAAGAAGCAAGTTGTTAGGCTTGTAGAAGAACCAGGTTATCAGGCCTAAAGAGTGAACTCCTGTGAGAGTTTTACTACAACAATAAGTATTTTTTGTTGTTTCCTAGTAGTCTTCCTAGAAGTGAATTCCCTTGAGTTCCCAGTAGTGAGATTCCTGGTTACATGCACCAAAGATACCCTAATAAACGAATTAGATGCATGAGGAACTAAGAGCAGTGAAGGGGTGCATTCCTTGTGTTGGGTAGGTCGAGAGGAATAAAGTTGGAGGAAATTCGAGATAGTCGTAGGAGAATGTTAGAGGGTTGTGGGATTATCTGAGTTGTGAGTGGAAAGTGAGAGACACCCTTTTTTGTGGATTCCTAGCCTTATCTTAGGGTGACTTGTTGTTGAGATCTAGAATAGTAAGTCTATGGTAGGTAGAATGTACTTTCCAAGTAGTTGGTTGCACAACCGTTTTTAAAAAGAGAAGTGTTTATCTTTTTTTCTGAGTTATTTTCTAAGTTTAATTGTTGTGTGTTTTACTCTATGCATGAGAATAAATGATATGTTGTTGTGATGAATTTATTAGTTGCATTCATGTTTATTAAGAATGTTGTAGATGCATTTAATTAATGGTATCAACAAAAACTTGTTTTCTTGTAGTTGGTAAGGTACATGATATGTTAGTGGACAATTTTATATTTATGGGTATTCTACATGTAATGAACCTTAGTCAAGTTGGGGGAATGTTACAAATTGGTATCAAAGCTCAAGGTTCAACACTAAGCTTGTATGGGTCAAGGTCAGTGTGGTTTTGGTAGAAATTTTCTCTTCCAGAGTTCACCTATGATGGATTTGAGGAAATTTGAGAAAACAGAGTGAAATCCCCAAATCTATGAGATGTTTCGAGTTAATTTTCCTCAAAACAAGTCGAACAGGGGATAAGGGAATCAATCTGTAGGTTGTAGAAATAAATTTGACTTGGAAGGTTGATCCATATTTAGGAGAGGAATGAACTGATTATAGATTGAATACCATAAACACAGAGATAGGAATACTAACAAAAATATTCAGTGAACAATATATTCTATTAAATAATGAAATAGGATGAAATTGTAAAACTGCAGAACTGAAACTTGCTCGAATGGTGGTAGTTATCTCTGAGAAGAGATGTGGTTGCTATGCGCATCCATATGAGAAGAATGGATTACAATGAGGATCCATAGGACCTTTTCATATTAATCATGAATGATAAAACCCTATACATCCAAAAAGCTAACCCTAGAAGGTGAAACACCAAATCACATGTGGGCCCTATGGGTAAGTTGGTGTAATTTGGTACCTCAACTTTATAGGGTCATAAATTTTGCATACAACCTCCGTTTTAGGCGAGTGATAGCCCATTGGAAAGGTATTTCAGAGAAATACACATTTATCCATCAAAATCTAACTCCATCTACATTCTAACTATGGAAAGTAAAGAAAAACATTGTTTAGGGCCTCAAAACAACCTGAAAGTACAACAAGATGTGTTGATATGAAAACATACAAAATATCCCAGTTGGATTAGGCGAGGGGCCACCCGTATCCACTTGGATAATGTATGAGACTTCAGACAACCCCATAAGTGTATAACTCACAATTATAAAGAAGTACAGAAAGATGTGCTGATAAAAAAATGGACACGAGGAGCCAGTTGGAATAGGTGGGTGGCCACCAATATCCATCTAGATCAAAGGTCGAAATTTATGTTTTAATCATGTATGACGAATTTTATGGAGAGTTTGATGGATCAATGGTCGAGATGATGTTTGATTTCAAGATAAATGACCTAGACTCATCCTATATGGATAAAAAACTTATAAAATTTTAGAGTTTTGAAAATGGAGCAGATTGATAGTCAAGATCTGTTTTCAGAGTTTGGAAAATGGAGCAGATCAACAATTGATATATGTTTTCAGAGTTTGGAAAATGAAGCAGATCGATGGTGGAGTTTTTTTGTGGCATTTGGAAAATGGAGCAAATAAATGGTCGAGATCTCTTTTTAGAGTTTGGAAAATGGAGGAGATCAACAATCAAGATCTATTTCGAAGTTTGTCAAATGGAGCAGATCAATGGTCGAGATCTATTTTTGTAGTTTGGAAAAATGGAGCAGATCGACAATTGAGACTCATCAACAGAGTTGGGAAATGTATGGTGGATCAAAGATCAAGATCACTTTGAATTGAAGACCGAAAACCTAGATTCATCCTGTATTTTGGTTGAAAATTTCTAAGTGTCAGAGTTTGGAGAAATTCATGGGTAAATTTATCTCGCCAAGGAAATATACAATTGTCGATGGTAGGTTCATCAAAATCGGTGAATTATTTCATTCTACCAAGAGAAAGCATCGATCGTCAATGGTTGGGTTGGAAAAATAAGTGAAGTGTTTATTTTACCCATGAGAAATCATCGTTCATTGATGGTCGGGTTGGAAAAATTAGTGAAGTGTTTCGTTAGTCCAAAGGAAATTTTCAATCATCGATGAAGGGAGAAAGGGGGATGAGGTGTCATGACACATCATTATCCATGTGTCATTACACGATAGTTCCCACGTTCTGTGCCATGTTATCTAGGTTTTCACATCAACATCCATGTGTCATGCCATGTCAGCCTAATTTCCACATCACCAAGTGAAATCGTTTATCGTTGATGGTTGTGTCAACAAATTTGATGAAGTATTACAAGTCATCTATCAAAGGAAACCGTTGATCACCGATGGAGTTTCATATGGTGGAAAATAGACAGTTTTGTTTTCTTCGAGTTGGCGATCAATGGTGGATATTCATTCATGGGCTTGGAAAAGGTTTAGCAAATCAATGGCTGGGATTTCTCCCAATTTTTGAGATCAAAAAATCATATTAAAACACTATTAAAATAGTGAATTAGTAAATTTCTATGGAAATTTTTAAGTTTTTTGAAGGTCATCAACTTGCAGGGGCGTTTTGAGGCCATAAACATCATTTTCAGATAGTCAAATCAAGATGATAGTGTGTAACTTTGGTACACAAAGAATTTAATGCTTAAATTGAAAGAGCTCAGTAAGAGCTTTCTGATGAGATATTCTAAGCACAAAACATAGCTAGTGTGAGGAAGTTACAACTGAAACAATATAAGGTATATTTTCAATGCTAGTTTACTTCTAGAGGGCACAACTTCTTGCTCCTAAGTCAATTTGGGACATAGGAGAAGTTTGTGGGAATCCAATGGACCATAGAAGACAACCATGGAACTAGATTTGGAATCTGATTACTTGAAATTGTAGAGAATGAGAGAGAAGATGCCTCTAGTAGTAAGGGGTAAAAATGAGAAAATACTATGAACTTTCGTAGACTATAACTATCATCTTGGAGTTCGAAATGAGGCATGAGTGCAGTTGTTGGAAAGTTGTTTTAGAGATGAATGTTTCTAAAGAATAAGATTTTGTATTAGTGCATTTGTGTTCTTCATAAATTGAAATGAATAATGGCCTATAATCTAATTATGTAATATTTTATATTATGCATAAATCTAACAACAATTGTTGCATGCACATTTCCTGAAGAATTATAGGTGCAAGAAAAAATATTTGGTCACCATATGAGAACTAGAAATATAGAGGATTCCCAAGGGTCCTACAACCATGAAGAGGAAATCAAAGGGTTACTTGTCAGCATGGGAGATGCTAAGACTGAATCCAATTGAAGCAGAAGCAAGGTGGATCATGTGGAGCTCACTGAAACTATGAGAATCATGAAGAGGTAAGTGTAGAGATATAGGGCGGATAATGAAAGGATGATGAAATCTCAAGAAGAGATACATAAAAGTTTGAATATGTTGTAGAGGCAAGCCAATAAAGACTTTGGCACAAAGAAAGAAGCTAGTGCTAGACAAGTGACATCATCTATATCCCATGGTAGAAGGTTTGATCACAGGGATGACATGAAATAAGGAGTGTGAGCATGCATCATCACTCCCCAGAGCAATCCACTAGAAGATCTTGTGCAAGTTTAGGACTAGGGAGTAACGCAAGTATGTCTCTTGTTAGGAGGGAAATAAGAAGGCTTAAGTCAAACATTTTACAATGTGAACTCAAGAAAATCAAACTACCACCTTTTAATGGTGAGCATAGAAAGGGAGAAGAGATTGAAGCATGGTTTTTGGAAATGAATAAATATTTCCATCTGCAAGATTACCCCTCAAGGTAGAAACTAGAATTGCAACCTACCACTTGCAAGAAAAGGTAACCATGTGGTGGGATCAACTTCAACAAGCCAAACACCTTGATGAGAAGAAGGTCTCTTGGAGGTATTTCAAGGGATGTTTCCAAGAGAAATATTTTTTAGAGCATTACTATGAGAGGAAGATGAAAAATTTCTTTGAAGTTGAGTTGGGAAGCATGACAATGGATGGAAATTGGATATGAGAAGAAATTATTTGAGTTGTTGAAGTATGTGGACTTCATCAAGGATGAGAAAGTAAAAATCCAAAGATTTTTGTGTGGGTTACCCTCCTTCTACATCGAAAAGTTACATTATGATAATCCCAGGACTTTGCAAGAGGCCATAAGGAGAGAAAATAATATTTATGAGCAAATCATAGGAAGACCAATTTTCCAAAAATATTAGAATGAAAATATTAAGGGTAAAAAGTAGAAAACGCAGAAAGGTTTTAATCCTCCCTTTTTCAAGAAAACATGACAAGAAAATCAACAAGGAGAGTCATCCCAAAATGAGCTCAGGATGGCAGATTCATTTGGGAAAATGCCAAGACAACAACCCATGAAGTGTTGGGTATGTTAGGGAGGAAATCAAAGATAAAATGGAAAGTGTTGAAGCCCATCCAGTCTTGAGGGATTTTGAAGATGTTTTGGGGGAAATTCTAGTATTTCCACTAAACAGAGACATTGATTTCTCAAATGATTTGGTTCCATGAGTTTCCCTAGTGTCCAAAAAACCTTATAGAATAGGCACACTAGAATTTAAAGAGTTTCATATGCATCTTGAAGAGTTGTTAAAGAAGGGGTATATATGCCCAAGTGTGTCACCTTGCGGAGCCCCAATGTTTTTTGTGAAGAAGAATGACATAACCTTGAGGTTGTGTATTAATTTCAGATAGTTGAATAAGGTCACTGTACAGAAAAAATTTCCTTTTCCAAGGATTGATGTTCTATTCGATCAGCTAAAAGATGCATATTTTCCAAGATTGACTTGAGATCGGGCTATCATCAAGTGAGGATAAAGGAAGAAAATATCAAGAAGAAAATGTCCATAACAAGATACATGCATTATGAATTTATGGTAGTTCCATTTGGGCTATCAAATTCCCCATTTGTTTTCATGTGCCCGATGAATGGAGTGTTCAGAGAATACTTGGACAAGTCATTAATTATGTTTCTGGATGATATACTCATCTACTCTAAAAAATAACAACATGAGCATCATTTAAGAATGGTGCTGCAAGTTTTGAGAGATCATAAGTTGTATGCCAAGCTAAGTAAGTTCATTGTTTATCAAACGAAGATTCACTACTTGGGGAATATTATTTCAGCATACAAGATAACAATTGATACTAAGAAGATAGAGGCCATTAGGGGATGGCTAGTGCCAATAAATGTTACAGAGGTCAGGCCATTCATGGGTCTTGCAAGGTATTATCAAATATTCATAAAATGTTTTTCAAAGATTCCAAGACTAATCACTTTTTTGGAAAATAATGGATTGAAATTTCAATGGATGACCGAATGTGAAGAAATTTTTCAACAGTTGAAATGGCCAGTGCATCGATATTGAATATTGTAGACCCCGATTAAGACTTTGTTGTGTGAATATATGGATGCAAGGAAAGGATCCATGGAGTCCTCACACAAAGGGATCATGTGGTATTCTATGAGTCCCGAAAATTAAAAGAGCATGAGAGGAATTATTCTACACATGACTTGGAATTTGAAACCATTGTTCATGCACTAAAAATGTGGAGCTATTTCCTCATGGGGAGTAAATTTGAGATACAGACAGACCACTTTGGTATGAAACATTTGTTTGGACAACCAACATTAAATGTCAGGAAAACTAGATGGCTCGAATTTGTTAGTGAATATGACTTTGAAATTAAGCATATCAGAGACAAAGAAAATCAGGTTTCTAATGTACACAACACAAGAGTGCATGATATGCATGATACAACCATTATCCTGTATAGATATGATTTAAAATACATAATTTTAGAGGCTGCAAATTTAGATTAGCGCTATTTGCAAATAAAATAAACATTAGAACAGGGAAATTTAGAACAAAAATTTAAATATTTTAAGCTGAGGGAAGATGGAGTTCTCATGTATAGAGGCAAGGTATATGTGCCAAATTCTAGAGAGATGAAAAATATAGTGCTAAGAGAAATGCACAGTGTAGGATATGTTGGGCATCCAGGATATCAGAATCAATTCTAGCTATAAGAAGCCAATACTTTTGGCTAGGAATGAACAAGGAGGTAGTTGATTAAATATCCAAATGCCTAGAGTGTCATAAGGTGAAAACCAAATATAGACATCTAGTTGTGTTGTTGCAACCATTTCCCATTCCAGAATGGAATGAGAAGTATTTACAATTGATTTTATTAAAAAATTGCGTGGAACAATGAAGCAACATGATTCCATCATGGTAGTGGTGGATAAATTGACTAAGGATGCACATTTTATCCCAGTGAATACTACTCACAAGGAAACCAATATTATAGAGATATACATGAAACAATTTTCCAGGCTACATGGAGTGCCCAAGGAAATAGTTCTAAAAAGAGATCCAAAATTCACATCTAATTTATGGAAAGGTTTGTTTAAAGTATTTGGGACAAATTTAAATCATAGTATAACATATCACCTAAAATCATATGGGAAAACATAGAGGACCAACAGAATAATAAAATACATGCTCATAATGTATGTGATGGACCAACCATCCAAGTGGGAAGACTATATTCATTTAGTTGAATTCACTTACAATAATGGGTATCAAGCCTCATTAAAAATGAGCCCATTTGAAGATTTGTATGGAAGGAAGTGTAAGACACCAGTGAGTTGGGATAACCCAACAAACAAAGATGTTATCATATTTGTTAAAATAAATGGATGAGAAAATGACAAAGATCGGGCATAATTTAAAGGCTTCCCAGGATAGGCATAAAACTTATGTAGACAAGAACAAGACCTTCAAAGATTTTAAAGTGGGAAAACATGTATTTTTTAAAGTGAAAGTGAAAAGAAGTTCACTAATATTGTTGCTTCACGAAGTTGGCAGTAAGATATTGATCCAGGTGGATATCTATGGCCACCCACCTATTCAATTGACTCAAAGAACAATTTCCATTTTCGAAGTTTTTTTACAGTTTTTCGTGATCCAAACTTCTGAGGTCGTTTTGAGGCCCTAAACAACATTTTTTGGGCTTGGAAACACCTACCATGTAGTAGGAGGCACATTCTAGGTTGAATGGGATATGTACCCCTCGTATATACCTTTCCAATGATGTATCAAGCACCCCAAATAGAGATCGTATGCAAAATTTAATCCCTCGGGAAGTTGACATATCATCTACTCCCATCGAGTCCCACAAACCTCATTATACTCATCTTCTTGCAAATGAATATAGTTTTCACATCTCTTCTTAGAAATAAGTTTCCACCATTCAAGCAAGTTTGTTTCAGTTTGCATTTTTACAGTTTCAACAGGTTCTCTTTATTAAAAAAATTCAAGTTTTACTATATATGTGTGTGTTTCTTTGTTATACATCTATCTTTCCTTTTGTTCCATTTATAAATCCATATCAATGGTATCAAAGTGGTCCTCTCTTTATTTTTTTCTATATGCATGTCCCAAATGAGGTTAGGGTACAAGGATTTGGGACTCGAAGTACTTGATCCCTTGCAAGACCAACTCTATTGATCACAACGAATTCCAATGGTAGAAGAAAAGAGAGGCGATGGAGCATGAGATCTTTTTAAAATGTTGCTCGAGGAATCCCTCGCACAATAAACGAATGAGATGATGGATAACTTTGCACAAATCCTTCAACGACTTCCAACAAATGACGCATCTTCATGAAGCGACCACTTTGGTGGTGCCGCCCCCTTCAAGGTATAAGTCAATTTTGATATCCCCTTATTTGAAGGAAAAATAGATCCGAATGTTGTAGATAAATGGTTGAATATGTTAGAAGGGTATTTTTCGATCCACAATTTTTGCAATAGAGAAAATATTACCTTTGCACTCCTTAAGGATGTCCCCCATATCAAGGATTGGTGGGAGACTTACTGTGAGCAAAAGGCCACTGAGGAATCTGCAATATTTTCAGTCACACCCAATTGGGATTCTTTCAGGGATGCTATTAAGGAACAATACTACCTTGTTGGAAGCTATGATGACTAGTATATAAAATGGACCACACTGCAACAGGAAAGGGACCAGACAGTACCAAAGTTCACAAATATCTTGCATACCTTGTGCACCAAGATGGGCATTAAACACTCTGAACAACATCTGGTGCTCAAGTACCGCAATTTTCTGCATAGATACATCTAAAAAAATGGAGTTTCTGTACATCTCATCACTATGCATGGCTTATCAATATGTTTTCAAAATCGAGCATAAATTTAAACAGAATAAGTGAGAGTTTGGATTTGTAAATTCCTCACAACAGAAGTAGGGAAAAGGAGGACCCAACCCAAAACAAAAAGATAGAGCAAGAATGGACCCCCTCGGGACAACTAGTCCAAGCCACAAACAAAGAAGGGTAATGGGAAGATGAAGAAATACACTAGGAAGTGGTGATAATTCCATAAAATCCCTTGACATAACACTGATGAATGTCTCTGAAAGCAGTCATTGGTGGTCGAGCTGAAAACCTCATAGTTAGAGGCAAGTTCAGACTCTGAATGAAATCTAGATAAGGGGAAGTGGTCATTGATGAAGAACCCTGTGCCATTGTCACTACAACCAAGGTCCAACCAAGTGAACCAAAAGAACTGAAGGAAGGTGAATGCCTTTTTCACTTGCAGATGTGGGTGAAGGGTGCTCCACTACATTTCATTGTCAAAATCGAAAATAAAAATAGCTTGATCTCAAAAGAGGTCATCAAGAATTTGAGCCTGTCGATGACACCACACCCAAAACCCTACACCATTGGGTTTCTCCGGCAAGGAAGAGATCTCTATGTCAACCAACAATGTAATCTTCCCTACAACATCAAGCCCTTCAAGGATGAGGTGTTGTGTGATATTTCCCCCCTTGAATTTTGTGATATTATTTTATGCCAACCATACTTTTGGAAACAACCTGTTATATATGAGTCCGGACCTCGTAGTTTTCTTTTTTTTATATATACTAGTAAAATCAACAAATCGTGGTTCTCTTACTCACGTGACATGGGGTAGATACCTGTATTATACCACTATAACCCTAGGTGCGCCACACATCCCAAAAGCATGGAGCACAAGTAAATTGGGGTGAGAATCAAACTTGAGACCTCTTTTACATATTTCCTTCCATGTACACGACACTTGCCAATCAGTCTACACCCCTGTGGGCTCCAGACCTCACAGTGTTATTATTACTTTAGGTAGAAAATTGTACAGGATACCAGAGGTATCTCTGCCTACCACCATTTATTTGATCGCTACTAAGAAATGTAGGAAGGTCATTTCCCAGACTAGGAAATTTGTCTTCTTCATGATTCACTCTCAAAGTGAACAAAAGGTTGCAACCACATCCATGGCATTTGTACAGGGCCTCTCTATGCAATAGAATCATGTGGAAAATATCAGGGAAGAATATAAATACATCGTCTCCTCACCCACTGGGGTACCACTGCACCCCTCAGGTCAAGCATTCAATCGACACAACCCCAAGTGCACCTCTACCCAATGGGCCATTCTATCACTTCTCTCTGATGGAAAATGAGGAAATCAAGTGACAGATCCAAGAGATTCTTCAAAAGGGGCACATCTAACCCAAATCCTCACCTTGCGAAATCCTAATTGTAATCGTGCAGAGGAAATATGGGACTTGGTGACTTTGCATTGATTATAGGGCCCTAAACAAAATCACAGTTAGGAACTAGTACCCAATTCCTCTAATGGACGAACTTCTTGACTAGCTCAAGGGAGACAATTTTTCAGTTAGATTGAATTGAAGTTTGGCTACCACCAGTTCCCAATAGAATAGACTGATGTGTTGAAGACTACTTTCAATTCCAAAGAAGGTCTTTTCAAATGGCTAGTCATTCATGACTGGATAGCCCCAACCACACTAATTGAGCTTAGAAGTTTCTTCAGACTTGCTTCTATCCTAGGTTCATGTTGGGATTCTCCCATATTACATGGGCCCTCAGCCAAGTGACCAAGGGTGGTGGAAAGGAAACTTTTGTGTTGGGGAAGTCACAATGGAAAGCGATCGATGATATGAAAAATTGCTTTTTCTCAAATCCAATACTCTCCTTACACGATCTGCAACAACCTTTTGAGATTGAGACCGATGCCTCAGACTATGCCATGGACACAATTCTCAATTAGCATAGGCATCTAGTAGCATATCATAGTGAGACATTATCAGATGTCGTCTGTAAGTACCCCACCTATGACAAAGAAATGTGTTACATTGTACAATCCTGTCGACAATGGAAGAAATATATTTTTAGGAAGGAGAATGTCATCCACACTGATCACAAACCTCTACAATTCATGTAGACATAAGGAAAATTGTAGACCAACCACCATCAAAAGTGGTCCACATACTTACAGCAATTCCATCTCAACAATGAATATAATAAAGGGAGCACCAATCGTGTCATTGACTGCCTCAATCGACCTCCATTTGCAACCTTAACCATGATGCTTCACTCTTGTTGCCATGAAGCATTCAAGTGGCCCCAACTCTACAAGGGAGATCCTGACTTCGCTACCACTTACCAAATACTGGGCACAGGCATGACTGTTACTGACTTTCATCTCTAGGATAGACTATTATGCCATATAAGCCACCTTTGTGTTCCTTTAAGTGAGCATGTGAAGTTGATTTGAGAAGCTCACTATGTCGGATGGCAGGAAATTTTGGCATGGAAAATACCATGGTAGTACTACAAGAGAATTTCTATTTGTCTAAATTGTGCTAGGACATCAACAAGTATATCAAGTCCTGCACTGCATGTGCCATTTCCAAACCAACCACTAAGAAGAAAGGCATGTAAACCCCTCTGCCTACTCTCGATAGGCCATGGAATCCATCTCAATGGACTACATGTTGGGCCTTCCTTCAACCAAGTCAGGAAATGACTTTGTTTTTTTGGTGGTCGAACAATTTTCTAAGATGGCCATCCTAACATCCTACAAGAAATATATCAAAGCAAAGGCCACTACTAAGCTCTTCTTTGAATAGGTGTGGGTACACTTCGGGATACCACATACCATCATATCAGATCAAGTCAAGATATTCCTAAGCATATTTTGGTCTAGCCTATGGTCACTGTTGGACACCAAGCTCACCAAATCCACCGCCTTCCTCCCCCAAACTGATGGCCATACAAAGGTTGTCAACATAATGATCGTTCATATCTTGTGCATGTTCAACTCCAAAAATATACGCACATGGGATGAGAGTCTCCCCTATGTTCAACATAGCTACAATAGATCCCTTCATAGCTCAACCAACCACAATCCCTTTTAGGTGGGGTTGAGATTTCAACCATTGGGTCCCATTGATGTCGCATTGCCCCTTGCATCCACATAGGAAGAATCATTACATTCTCAATTTGAGGCTGACAAACTTACAAAGCCACCAAGTTTATTGAATGGGTTCAACACATCCGACAACAGGTCCATGATATTTTACAGAAAGCCAATGCTAAGTAAAAAAAATGCCATGATCAACACTGGGTGCCACAAAAGTTTCAAGTGGGAGACAAGGTCTGGTTTCATTTTCAGAAATACTACCTTATATGACCCCATCGGAAGCTTAGTCCACTTCACTATAGACCTTATGTCATCACCAAGGTTGTGTGTGAAAATTCTTTTGAGCTAAGTAATCCCCCCTTCCTTGGCCTGCACCCATTGTTCAATGTGGACCTTCTTCGACCATACTTCCCACCATTATTGGACACATCAGAGATCGCAGAGCAGTTGAAACCAAAACAGCTCAACCATGAATACATGGAACAAGAATCCATTGATCATATAAGGGAAACTCATATTAAGGACACTTGCCAATAGAGGATCTATATTTGTCGGGTTGTTAGAGGAAGGCATCTCTTGCACCAAGGAAAGTGGCTCCCCCGGGGCCAAGTTTAATAGATGTTTCCCCATATGATGGGGGATCTCAACACAATGTAGACCATTGCTTCCTCAAGGAGGAGGACTGATCCAGGTGGGTATCAATGGCCACCCACCTATTCCACTGGCTCAAAGAACAATTTCAATTTTGGCATTTCTTTTACAGTTTTTCGGGTCCCAAACTTTTGGGGCCATTTTGAGGCCCTTAATGGCGGTTTTTGGGCTTGGCAGTTCTGTTGGCCATCGACCAAGTTTTGAGAAAATTTGGTATTGTTTGACCATTTTGGGACTTCGATAGGCTGGTCGAAAACGGAGTGCCCAGGCGAAGTGGAGATCGTGGGATCTCACCCATTTGGCGGGATTTTTGGCCTTTTAGTGTTTATGTAATGGGTATGGGATGTCGACCCATGGGTTTACCCATGCTTAGGCCTTTTTTTTAATGTATAAATAAGTAGCTAGGTGATGTAAGTAAGGTAGTAATTGTATTAGTTCAAGAGGTCATTGGCTTAGTACACGACTAGGGTAAGTTAAGACTTGCAGGGCGATTGTAAGAGGCTTTGTGCACAGACTGTGTAAGGCTTTGTTCCATGACCTGATTTTGAGGAAGGTGGATCTAGTGCATTATGCATAGATCACATTTCCAGTGCGGAGTGAGCTCTGTGACTCTGTTCCTATAAGAATATTGAAGAAGACTAATAAATAAGAAGAAGAAGTTGGTGGACGTAGCCCCACACTGGGGTAAACCATGTATATCCTGTGTGGATGTGCTTTGTGCTATGTTGTTCATGCTATTTATGTATCTATTTTCTTAGTTCACTATTCTTGATGTATGATAGATAGATCTATGAATTATTAGTGCTTTATGATATGAATGAATGTTAGATCTGAGCTTATGTTATGTGCTAAGAGGTTATAAGGGTTATATCTTCTACTGATCTGTAATTAGGGTTAATCTACGGTGTGAGTAAGAATCATAACTTAATGCATATTGTTGGCTAAATTCTCTGTTAATTTTTGTATCACAGATGTGTGTCCCAGCTAGGTTGTAGACACCTGAATCCTACAACCCCCCTTGTCTCTACCTCAAGTGAGACTTCATCTGCTTCGCAGGTGTTGTCGAAAGGGATGGTAGTTAGGGTTTTGTTGGTGCATTGTTGAAGCGTTGAACCCTGGGTTTCCCCCTGTGCCAAAAAATGGCTTCGTTGTCGGGACCTAAATTTGTGATTGTTGGGCACTGAAGAAAAGAGAAATCTCTATGCATATATATTTTTTTGTAGTGTGCAGTATTCTACTTGACTTGCAAATCTTTGTGCTAAGAGAGAAGCTCGATCTGAAGAAAAGAGGTAAGATCTTAAAGCTTTGTGATCTGGTAAAGGTAAGATAAGTGGAAATGTTTTCTTCGAAAGTATGAATCTAGGTATGTTTGATCGATTTTGTCCTATTATTAACGCTAGGGCACAACTAGAAGAAGGAAGATTTGATCCAAATAATTTTGATAGAGATAGTGAAAGATATGTTATTCCTATGCACAAAAATAATTTTTGGACTAATAAGTGGATGCAGGAACCTAGAAAGAATTTTTGCAAATTGCAGTTCCATCACTTTGATCCTAGTGTGTAGTACAAGAAAGGTTGGGGATTGTTTAAAAGGAAGAGAAGATTGGCACTGTGTTATAATTGCAGAAGATCGAGACATCTTGCTAAGGAATGCCCTGGCATAGGTCCTATTTGTCTTTGTTGTAAAGCTATTGGTCATGAGGTTTTGGATTTCCCTAGAATGATTGCCAAAGTTGAAAATATGAATATGAGACAAGCAAACTATGAAGAAGGTCAAGGGACTAAGGATATGTTAGAAAACTAGAAAGAATCAGAGACTATGTTATTACAGATCAAAGAAACACTAAAGGGTCATAAGGACATCAGTTTACCAGAGATATTAAAAGAAAATTCGTGCATAGAAACAAGAATAGGAGACTTCGACATAGACTATGTTTTGGATGAGAAACACATGTGAATATTATGCCAGAAAGAACTTGGGAAATTTTGGGAAAGCCTTTTATGATTCCTTCATTGGGAAGGATAGGATTGTTTAAAGGAAAGATGATAACCCTATGTGGAAGAGTTACTAATGTACCTATGATGGCTCATGGAGCATCGACCGAAGAACAATTTGAATTTATTAAGTTTGTTAAGAACAATGCCCCTTTTTCACTTTTGCTAGGAAAGACCTGGATTGAGAAAGATTAGATCCGGAGGAAAATAGAGGAAGAAATTACATAATAGAAAAAGAAAGAATTAAGAGACTTCATGGCTAGTAAATTAGAGCGACTAATACAAGAACAAGAGGACAAGTTGAAGAAACATAAGGCAAGAGAGTTAGTTGTTGAGGTTGAAAGAACATAAGAAGGCTTAAAGAACCTGCCCATGCCAGAAAAAAGTGCATCTACCCAGAAAATAATAAGAGAAGAGGTATTACACTCGAATCCTTTGAAAGACCCTCAACAATGCGAAGTCACTTTACTAGGAGAAGATAAGAATAAAAATGGAAAGAGGAATCCAGAGACTCAGATCACAGGAAAGAAGGAAAGAAATCTCAGTAAGAAGAAAGAAAAGTTAGAAAAACTGTAGGAAGTTCCAGGAAATACTTCGCAGAAGGCAGGCTTGCAGAACTTGAACCTCGCCGAAATAGTAGAACAACGCAGAATATCACTTCGCCACGGTGAAGCTATATGACTTTTGGAGGCATCCCGACTGTTATAATGATGCTCTAGAATGGTTAGAAACACATTTATTGCTGGAAAGATTGCCATTGGACCATTGGGACTGCAACACAATGAATGGAATCGTATTGATTAAGTCATTTCGACCCGTTGAAGGAATCTGTTACGACGTTGCATATTTAACTCGTCGAATGTTACGTCGGGACCACTTTTTGCAAACCGAGATATTTGAGCTAACAAAGAACCAATTTCATACTGCACTGTTCTTTCTATACTTCACCATCGATTCGATTACCTTGATTATTTGTTCACCTACCTGAGTTATTTGATCACGAGTGTGCATGTCGGGCAAACGTAGCGCAATAGAGAAGTCTATGGAGGAGATCTTAATAGACCTTATGGCTAAGAAATTCATATCTATAGGAATAAAAGAATCATTGATGGGAAGATTGCAAGAATCCCCCTTGATTGGATGTCGATCTATGTCCTAAACAACGACTGAGAAAAGAACCAAGCACTACGACGATCTGGAGAATGCGAAGAAGATCCTGTTGGTCTTGCCTGACTACATCCCTCCTTTGGCTAGCACAGTTAGTCATGAAAGTGACCTGTGTGATTTAGAGTACATGCTCATCACTACATACCTCTCGAAGGGGATACACGCAGTCGGAACGCAGTCGGGATTGATCCCAACTCTCAAGATCAATGATTTTAACCTTGGATATTGAAAGAGCTATGTGATGCTCACACCGCATAGGTACCTGACGAAGACAATAGGGAAGAAGCCCAAGATAGTTCCCCATCCATGGATTAAGGAGATCGTGATATCGATAATATTAAACATGATGAAGATACCCCACTTTGGCATACATCAAGAGGTTAACGCGTGTGTTACACTCCTCGTGTCCTGCTACCATGGAGGTTACCTCTAGTTAGATAGGCGCATCACTGTAGATCCGACATTGATCCAACTCATCATTGGATTGAGCATGCAAGAACCAGACCCTCACTAATTCTACCCAGGAAAGAAATCAGACCACTCCTTGGCCCAGTGCATGAAGGAGGCATATGGCGATGTGGAGAAGGGTAAGTGAGGCTACAAGGTAGCCTCCATCTAGGATGGCGCAGTGTGCCTCGCCTGTCAGCTGATCACTGACAAGCTCATCAGAAATAATTGTCTTACACAGGTCACAGGGTTCATAGTCTACCTCGAAGGGAAGTGTGTCGAAGGGATGCAGATGAACTGGGTGAGCTACCTCATCAACGAGTTTGAGAAGGACTGTTGTGAAGTGTAGGACCAAGGCTGCAAATTTCACTTTAGTTGGTTGTTTATTCTAATCGCATTTGTCGCTTGGGAGATGCCGGAGGGAGCGACATTCCCAGAAGTTGAGCCATTAGAACCATTGGCTGCGAGGTTCTCCACCTTGTGGTATACAAGTGATATGGAAAAGCAGTGGCAATAAAATATGGTGTTCCATGCTTACTACCTACAACTGAAGTGCGCCATTGAAGCATTTCCACGGATGACATTGAACACATTGCATATATATAGGCCACTAGCAAAGTTCTACACTGACCGACACTCAATCTACATCATTGCATGCAGGGATGAAAGTAAAGAGGAGTTGTAGTCATACTATAAATTGACTGACTATGGAGGAGATAACCAAGGAATGGCCAGTCGAATTCCTCATACCGGTCGAAGTGGCAGAAGTCTCCGAACTCAACATCATCGAAAGTCCTTTGGTCACCGAGACTGAGTATGATGGACAGAGTAGCAAAAATAAAAATAATAAAAAGGAGAAATTGTAGGACATAGACAGTGAGGAGAAGGACAATGCATCTGAGGAAACTGCACCCGACTCACCTGCAAGAGGTAGAGGTGACTAAGAAAACCAAGAGGAGGTAGGGGAATAAGACAAGCAGGAAAAAGGCGAAGTGACATTGCCAAAGGATCCCCTCACCACAGTAAACACATCATAGAAGAGGAAGGTTTCCCCAAAGAAAACTTCGGTAAGAAAGAAGGCTCGTGCCAACAAGCCTCAGTCGAAGAACATGCTCACAGTGGATGACATTTATCTCATCATCACAGTTGTAGAAGATGCTTCATAATACATATTGCAAAGACATAGAGAAAAGTAGGAGTCGATGTATGACATAATGGAGAAAGAGGTCAGAGAAATCCAACATGCTATCAACTCAAGCCACACATTGCCTACCATGCCATCCTCAACAGAAAATATAGAATTGGGGGATGATCCCACCCAGTTGCGAAGGTTAGCAGATGCAACAGAGGTTTGAATTCATCGATCCCAAGAGGAAAAGGAGCAGGCCACAGAGGCCTTAAAGCAAGAAAAGGAGGAAGTCCTAGAGAAACTTTGAGTTGCACAGCAGGAGAAAAGTGAAATTCAGGATGAGCTCGAGTAGAACAATGTGAAGATATAGGAAGAAAAAGACCAGCTACTTGTAGAGAAGACTATGGTTAAGGAGGCAATGGCTAGATCACTCCGCTCTATATTGAGATTGGCATAGGAACAATTGGAGTCAACTGATATGCAAGTGAAGAAGCTTGTTGAGGCTATTCAACAGCTTCAAGAAAGAGTTGCAGAGCTAGAAATCCAAGCAATACCTAGCAATCTGCAAGAAGTGTGGGATCAGAGGGAAGAAACTGCTAGAAGCATAGTAGAAAGAATTAGGGTGTTGGCTTTAGAATGTAAGAAACTAAGTGAACGAAGTACGCATACCTATGAGTTCCTCATAGAAGATCCAGAGCTAAGGAGATTGGAAGCATAACTTCAGGAGGTGAAGCAGTAGGTGTCCACAGTGTAAGCACAGATGAATATGCTTACTTCATTTGAGAAGATGAAGAGGTCATAGGAGCAATGCAAAGTTAAAAAGTAGGTCACTGCCATCCATAGTAGAGTTATGGAAGTTGTTAGGGTCCTATAATTATAGGCGAGTCGATTCTTTGACTGTTGATTTGGCATTTCTCCCGGTGACGAAGCATGGCTCAGGTGATTCCGTTTTCCTCCCTCCATTCTTGTCACTCATTTCCCCATCAACCTGCTGCATCATTCATCCACGCACTCCCTTGTCCTGTCGCCCCATCAACTACTTTTCCCGCTTTCCATCCCTGCATAAATGAACATAGGATGAACAAAATGACAATAAAAGTAGTTAGATTAAGTATTAATGTAGTTAGAATAGGTTGAATTAATTAATAAATAACTGGTTAAATAACTAATTAATTATTAATTAATTACTAATTAATTATTAATTAATTAGTTATTAACTAAGTTAATACCTAAGTTAGTGACTAGGTTAGTTTAACATTAAATTAAATAAACACAAAATTAAAAATATTAAACATTTATT
>ML819629.1:22902-56137 GCA_009831015.1 Picea engelmannii
TGAAACTAGTCTAAAACAAGTGTTTCGAGTAAAAACGTCATAACTTCTTCACAACATATCCAAATTTAGTAAGACCAAATGTGTTGGTTAGAGTACAGTCTGTAGTATAATGTGTACCATTTTCAGATTCATACAACAAATATTCCATGCGGGTCATGCTCTACAAGTTCCCTCTCTAGAATAAACCAAAATTCAACAAGGTATGTCATTTTTGCTATAACTCATTTTCTGAGAGGTTCCAAGTAGTGAAACCTGGAGGAATTGCATAAAAGACACTGAAGAACATTGTGTATTATTTTCATATCTTTATTCATTACAGGTACATAGTTATGATTATTTCAAGTTGGGGTTGTTGACTAATCCAAAATTAGTCATGTGAGACTAAAGTAAAGTTTGATGAAAATGTTAGTCTCTTGTTATTAAAGTTAATGAAGGTTTGTAGGTATGTGATCATATACACTAGATCTATTACAGAGTTACAAATCAGATTTGGATAATGAAATTGATGGGGGATTTTGGTTGAGGTACATGTTGGGTACCTGGTTGAGACAAGTAGTTGATGAGTTGGCTCATACATGAGGTGTATAGTTGATGATGTTGGTACATATTGATGAGTCATAGTTTATGTGTATTTGATGCATGATTGGTACATATTTGGTGCATGGTCGATGCACTCGTTGATGCTACAAGTTGAGGTACAGGTTGGTGCATGGTTGATGCACTTGTTTATGGTACAGGTTGATTACAGGTTGTTTGGTACATGTACTTACAGGTTGTTCGGTGTAGGTTGACTGGTATAGGTTTACAATAGTATATCTCACAATGGTAGTGTGACAATGGTTCCATCATTCTACTTATATTTCAGGGCGATTGGACGGAGCAAGGACATGTGGTTGTAGCCAAAGAACATAGGGGGTTGTATCCTCCTTCTGGTTGTAGCCAGAGAATTGGGGAGTTGGAGCTTCCCTCAGGTTGTAGCCCGAGAAACTAGGGGGTTGGAGCCTCCTTCCAGTTGCAACTGGAAAACAAAGGAAGTTGGTGCTTCCAATGAATATAATTCTTAAAGACATATAATAAAAAGCATTATGTGGTTTTCTCCCGCTTTGGGTTTCCATGTAAAAACACTGGTGTACTGTGTATGTTTATGATTACTCATTTGTTCATTGTTTATTTACTCTGCAACTATTGGATGATAATGCTACATTGATATAACACTTACATTTTGTGGTTAAAAATGATTAACTTGCTCTATTACTGATTCATCCCCCTCTCAGTAATCCAACACATGTCAGTTGGGAACACATTGGTTGGATGCATGTTGAACAAGTGTACTTGTCAGGCACACTTTCTGAGCACACTTGGGAACATGTCAACTAAAATCACTTGGAAAGACCTTACCAAACACACCTACTGAGAACACTTGTATAAACAAATGTTGGACTCAAATGAATTGTTGTGCATACCATTAGATGTTGTGAACACGTATTACATGGGACACAACACCATGGAACATGGACATCAATTACCAAGTCATGAGAAACACAATTGAGTTGAATGGTTGGACAAATTCTTACAAGCATTCATCATTTCCATGTGATGCATTATCCTCTCAATAAAGGCCCCACTAGAGCAGAGCCCCTTAATAAACTTCATCCACTTGGTATGGTATTACATGTGATATGTCTTTACGGTGGAACAATGTTTTATTTCAATTCACCAATCAATTGGATCAACCATTTCAATTCACCAATCAATTGGAGCAACAATTTCAATTCTTAGTGGAATAATGTTTCCTTTTTCTCCCACCAATCAATTGGAATAACAATTTCAATTCGTTCTCCCACCACCATGATGGCTAAAAGAATTCACTTTTTCGAATTCTTTCACTAATTCCAAGTTCCATGATGGCCAAAACATTCACTTGGTGGAGGTCAACTCGTCTCTCTCCTCGATGGGATAAAAACAATCACGAGATCCCTTTGGTTTTCTCATAAAAAATCAAAAGGATCATTCACTGAGTATGACCATTATAGAAAATATTTATTTGTTATAAAATTCTACCTTAGCAACTTAAGAGAAAGATCGAAAGACAACAAACTAGAGGAATCAAATTTTAAAAATGTTTGGAATTTTAAATAATTAAGTGACACTCATTCTTGGAATGTTCATTTGATCATGGATTGAAAATGAAATATTTCAAATATTTCAAATATTTTTTTTTTCCATATGAAAACATAAGCATGACACGAAGGGGCCCTTGATGTCTTTATAATTTATAATTTTGACTTTGATGTACCCGAAAGGTGACAAGATAGTATGTGGTGGTAAAAAGTTGAAATTAAAAAAAATAAAGTTTCCAATGCAAGCATATAAATGGCTATTTTCTTAACATGTTTTTAAAGTGAATTTAGTTTTTTTTAAGGTAAAGATTTATTGAAATAAAAATATTTTTAATAAATCAATATAAACAAATTAATAAAAAAGAAATATGTATTAAAAAATAAGATATTTAAGTATAAATAATTTTTTTATTGGAAGTAATTTTTATGGACTTTTATATGTTTTAAAACTATAACATGGGTTTTATCTCTTATTGTTATTGTTATATATGACTGATTTAGATTGGATCATTATATAATTTTTCATTGATCTTGATACTTTTTGGATGAAAAAATTGGAGGAATTGGCTTGGAGGGCCCATTTTAGTGGCATGTTCTAATTTGGAGATTTGGGGTCTCAGACCTTCCACAACCATTTTGAGGCATCAAACGACATTTTTCGGGGTAAAAAATTTGCAATATGATTTTCCAACCCTTGATGTTGTTTTGCACACCAAGACCTTTTCAATGGTGCAAAAATTACCTCAATCGAAGCTCGTATGCGAAAGTTATGGCTCTCGCAAGTTGACCAACCTTATTGACCACCATGGTATGAGTGGATGCCATGACGACCAACCTTATTGACCACCGTGGTATGAGTGGATGCCATGACGTCAACCCCCATTACTCAAACATGTGGGGCTAGTCATGTGTGGAATTTCAATAATATTCTAGAAGGTCCAAAATCTTATCACTAATTGAGGTGTGAGGATGCAAAAACCCTAACCCTAGATGACTACCAGGATATGCTAAATATCAAGCCATACAGAAGAGAGGGGGTCCATTCTTTAACATTGTACTTGTTCCATAGGTGAGCATATAATCTAGGAGTAGTATTTGAGAGAATAATAGAGAAGGAAGTATATTTTTTAGCATCCATTCGGGTCATAGTGTCAAAGACGACTCCATAGTGAGTGCCCCCTTCTTTGTATTTGCATACCATAAGTGAAGAAAAGAGAGTAGAGCATAGGCCTCACCTTCTAGCTAGGTTTTCTCTTGTTACGGGTTTCCCAAGATACATCTTGTGTTCATTGTGTGTATGGTGTGTACATTTGCTTGTTTTTTCATTTTTTTATTTTAGTTATTTTAAAAAATATGAGCAATAAGCTAATAATAATTAATCTGGGTTCTAAGGAAACAAATTGCATAATCTAATATTTCATAATATAAGATCTGTTGTGATGAACTATTCCTATGGAATATCCATGGTAGTTTATAGATCAATGACAATAATCTTAGATAAGTTGGAACTTGTAAGTGATCCAAACTTGAGTAGCCTTAGTGATGACCTAGTTAAGGGGGAATGAGGCTTCCAAAAGGGAGACTGGGATGAAACCTCTCTTTGGCCTAGAGTAAATGTATAAATTTCTTCTAGTTGGCGAACTTCAATTGGTCTTGATAGGGTCCTAAAAATATCACAAGAAAATATCCATCTTGTATGAGTGGTTCCCTATCCAAGGGTTTGAAGCACCCTAGAATAAACATTGACCAAGTTTTTTAGGAATTCCAATGACCTCTTGTGTCATTTCTTTAAACATGACAATTGTTGCATGAGGTAGGATGCAAATGGTTTTCTCCTACTTGAAAAAAAATCTTCTCATCCCATTTCTCATTGAATGTAGTATATTTACTTTTCATTTTACACTCTCTTATATTGTTTAATAGGTGAAGTCCATGCAATAATCTAACTTAATAATTTACTCACTCCATTATGTGGTGATCCTTGTTCAATTGCCTCTTTGAGGAGGAAACCTCCAATTTAGAAGAGATCCAAATACAATTATTTATTTGCTTGGAACTTGATTACATATCTTCTACTACTGTATATAGTTTTTGAATGACCAAAATCCTAATCACCTAGTGGGACTCCATTAATGAGGCCACAACCACTAAATAGTGGACCTTCTTTAATGAGGCCAACTTACATTTATTGATTTCATACTCTAATACCTCATGGGCCTTATTTAATAGAGATGGGCCCAATACAACAAGTAATAACCTATTATCCTAGCTAGGGAAGTTAGGGTGGGACCCAAACATGCCTTCCCCCTTACAAATAAACATTGTCCTCAAGGTTGGAGATGGAAAATTGGTGGAGATTCTCTTCTAGTTCCCATGTAGCATCTTTAGGCTATGTAACCTTTCATTGGATCAATACTTCCTAGATAGTCCACCAATGAAGAAAACACTTTTGTTTGTCCAAAACAACGTCAAGCTACAACCAATGGAGCCTCTTTATCTATTTAGAGAAGGTTGGTTTGAAATCTGCAATTCAACCCAACCACTTTCTTCAAGAAGGACACATGAAAGATTGAGAAGATCCCAGAATGGCTTAGAAGACCCAATTCATAAGCCACCAAGCCTATATGTTTTGAGTATAGTATAGGGTCCATAAAAATTAGGTGATGATATCTAGTGGCTCTTCTCCTTTAGTGATGTCTTCTTCTAGTATTGGAGATGCAACAACACCTAATCTCCTTCCTCAAAATAGTGTTCGGAACAATGTTTATCAACCTCTTGTTTAATTTAGTCCTGGTTCAACACCAAATTATCCTTGAGGGTACAAATAATGTTAGAATGGGGTATAAGGGGTTTTTCCACTTCTTGAACCTTAGATAATCCTAGTAAGTAAGAGATCACTGATATGGAATTTTGTCCATAGAATTCCTCAAAGGGAATCGTTTGATTTGACCATGATAGGTGTTATTGTTCCACCATTTGACCAACATTAACCACTAGACCCATTGGGCCTATCGGTTCAAGGAAAAATAATGTAAATAGGCTTCCAAAAAATTGTTGATTGCTTATATCTAACCATTTATTTGGGGGAAATACAACATGAATATATTCAATTGGGTACCTTGAAGTTGAAACCAATCCTACCACAAATTAGGAGTGAAGGTGGATTCATGATCTATCACAATTGATCGAGGTATGCTATGGAGTTTAAAAGTATTTTCCATGAATACTTGTGAGACTATGGAGGCCTTGAAGGGGAATTGTAAGGAAAAAGTGATAATATTTAGAAAGGTGATCAACAACTACCATGATACCTGATTTGTTTTATAATTTTGGTAACCCCATAATGAAATCCATAGAAATGTCAATCAAAACGATGGCTAGAATGATCAAAGGTTGTAATTCTCTTGGAGGATTCACCATCTCCCACTTTTGTTAATGGAAAGTGTCACATTCTACCATGAATATGAAGATGTCCTTCATGTCTGACCAAAATAATGAACGCTTTATCCTTTCATATTTTTTATGAAACTTGGAGTGACCCATTCCAGGAGAGGAGTGTAATCTAGAT
This sequence comes from Picea engelmannii, assembly GCA_009831015.1. Taxonomy (NCBI): domain Eukaryota; kingdom Viridiplantae; phylum Streptophyta; class Pinopsida; order Pinales; family Pinaceae; genus Picea; species Picea engelmannii. The sequence goes on from ML819629.1 coordinate 28,591, forward strand.
AACACTCAGGATTTAAATGTTGAATCCTAGACCCAAAAAAATGCCCTTTAATAGCAAATCTCATCATTTTTCTAAATGTAGTCCATATATGTATGACATTTGACCTGTAGCTAGTGGATCATATGCATTATATTCACATCCATTGACCATTCTTGACATACCTCTACCATACTATTGGGTACTAAGAAAGATAAGGAAAATAGGGAATTTTCCTCTTCATACTTATTCAATAGAGAATTAACCACCACATTCTCCTTGCCATTTTGTAGATAGTATCGTAGTCATATCCTAAAATTTTAGTGACCCACTTATGCTACTTAGGAAGGATAGCCTCTTCCACAAATTATTTCAAGTTATGATGGTTTGATTTAATATAGAAACAATGCCCCATTAAGTAAGGATGCTACATATCAACTGGGTGCATAATAAGTAGCATTTTTTTTTTCATACGTAGATTTATATAACATAAATCCTCATTAGTGAAGATTAATGGGTGTCCCTCTTGCATTGACATTACCCCAATTCCTTTTCCAGAGGCACCACACTATAAGAAAAGAGTCTTATTGAAGTCATGCATGGCTAGTATTAGGTAGTACATATAACATCTTTTAAAGCCTAAAATCCTTGTATGACCTCTTGATTCCAACTGATGGCATTATTTTAAAGCAAGGTGGTGAGGGGAGTTTCAATTTTACGAAAGTTCTACAAAAACCTCCTATAGTAACTTATGAGGCAAATAAATCCCCACAAAATTTACAGGGTCTTTGGACAAGATCAGTGTTTCATCACCTCAATTTTCTTAGGATCAACATGCATGCCCTCCCCACTCACAATGTGTCCCAAATATTACAACTTTGAAATTATAAAAGCACATTTATAACATTGGAGGAATAGTTGGTGATGATGTAGAAGTTGTAGACCTAATCTGCATGATCCACCTAAGTTTTGTTGTATACCAAGATGTCATCAAAGATGACTATGGAAAAATGGAATAGAAGGGGTCAAAATATTTTTTTCACAAGTCTTTGAAAAGTGGAAGGAATATTTCAAATACCAAAAGGCATCACAAAAATGTTGTAATGACCTTCATGAGTGTGGAAAGAAGTTTTAGAAAAATTGCTTCCTTCATGCAAATTTGGTGATAACCGAATTAGAGATCAAATTAGGTTAAGAATTGAGCACTATGTAACTCATATAAGAGGTCCTCAATGACTAGAATGAAAAATTTATCCATGTCTGTCAAGTTGTTAAGGGATCAAAAGTTGGGACAAATGCACCAAGTGCCTTCGTTTTAGAAACCATGACAACTAGGGAGGAATAGGGGTTTGTACTAGGACAAATGACACTTGCTACCAACAACCCTTATATGATCTAATTTCATTATTTTGGAAAAAAACGTTTGATGATATATATGCACATTAGGTTGTATGCTACTTGTAATAAAATGGATAATATGATCATGCTCACAATACAAATGTGGTAGTCCTTGGTGAAATTCAAAGACACATTGGTGTTTGTCCAAAACTAACTATGAGTCTGGATGAATTTGTTGAGAAGCATCCTCAAAGGCTTGAGTAGCATGGAATTGTGTAGTAATTCCCAAATGACCCTATTTTAGGATCTTTTCCATATGGTGGGAGCTAACAATTTCTAGAGAGATGGATGTGAGACCTTTGAGAGTATATGAATGCCCATCTTTTTGGAAACTTGTGTATAACTCCAAGAGATCCATGGTGAAGGGGCCTATTTTTCTCAACCATTCAAAACCCAAAAAAATATCACAACCACCCATTTAAATGGAGAACATGTGACCTTTCAAGGAATAATTTATCCGGATTGGATCATTATATAATTTTTCATCTATCTTAGTGTTTTCTAGGTAGAAAAGTCATAGGAATTTGCTTGTAGGGACTCTTGTCATAGGATTTGTACTTGTGAAAATCCCTCCAAAATATCCCCAAATATCATGTAACAATGGAAGAAACTACCATTGTCACCAAAGTAGAGTCTTCACTCATTTTAGGGATGTAATAGGTCCACCAAAAGGGAGGCTTCTCTAGTGACCTCAAGGGATCAAAGAACAAGAAATATCCAAGCCTACGGCCTCTTATATTGATGACCTGTTAGATGGTATAGGTCTAAGAAGGAGAAGAGAAGTTGTAGGGAAGGTGTTGTACCTGCCTGGAACAATTAACAATTTGCATCATATATTTGACAATTATCAAGTTAAAACATGCAAAAATGACCTTTTTAGACACTAGAAAAATGAAATTACATTCATTGTTGCAAATTACAGAAGTAAACAATTATATAGTAGCAATAAATGATTTGAAACAACAACAAGAAACAATTCTTGGAAACACCACAATTGACCATGAAAAGTAACCATTAAACCAATAAAATATTATCCAATTTCTAGAGGTACTTTCTGAACAAGTTAAGCCACTTATAATTATAACAACTAGAAGTGGCTTAACTTCTAGAAGTGTTACACCACAAAGGTGAGGAAGTGATGATGAGAAAATGAAAGATAGCAATAGACTTCTTATATGAGGATAGCCTAGTGATTTTTTCCACATAACATTCATTTGAATTGGGGCCAACCCCTCATTTAGACTTTACAAAATGTAAAAATGCAAAAAATACATCATAATGGCCACACATGTGTGACTTCAAGACCTCTTAGGCTAGGAAGAGGCATCCAAAGTCCATGTGGAAGAATCCCATGGTGGATTAAATGGTAATCATGTTTATCCTCACCATTATCATTCCAAATCATCGCTGGTACCCAAATTGTCCATCAAACCCTAACATCATCAAACCCTAGAAGATGACATTATCATCAAGAAAGGGCCAACGTCCAAAATTCAGGGTGCCACGTCTAGGGAAAATGAGGTTGCATCTCATCTTTGAGTGACATATGGATGTTTTTTGTTTCAATGTCCTCGATCCAATGAATAATAAGGCCTAGGGTACCTTTCCCATAATGTGGGCTTCCAACCCATCTCTGTACCATCATGGTCAAATATGCCCAAACCAAGCCCATCTGTCCATTGTACAAGGTTCTAAGGATGTGAGAGTTGATGTCTAAAGGTGGTGAATCATTGCGTGACTCACTAATATGCATCACATGTGCTATATTCCTTCAATAAAGTCACAACATTCTATATTAAAACCCAAGATGTCCCTCAAAGAACCATGTCAGGGCCATCCAAAACAAAACAAAGTATAAGACAGGTTAAATCAATGTTCATAAGCAATTTTAGTCCTTAAAACATGCATAGTAAGATATCAATTAATATTTGAGACATGCAAACAATTTACCTCAGTATCCCATTCAAGCATCACACCAGCCCAAGACCTGATGTGAGTTGGAAAGTTTAAGTATGGGAGGGTCTTCATCCAACCCTATTAGGTGTGCCAAACTAGACAGGATATAAAAGACCCGGGTAGAGGGATAGGTCTGAAGGGAAGTAGGAAATAAAGAAACCCTTCAAGAGAATGTGTGATAGTGATATGGATTAGGGCTTACTTCATGGCTTATGGTATCATTGAATCCATTTCTATGAGTGCCTTTGTAGAGGGAGAAATTGTTTGTTGATATACCCTTTCCTTGGTAGTTTTTGGATTCATTATCCATTAATTTCCTTTTGATACCCAATTCTAATTTACAAGTTCCCTTTAAAAGGTTTCAAGATTCATTCCTTCATTTTTTTACTCGGGCATAGTCCTTTATAATTGTGCATTCATTTGCATCAGGCCAGGGTCAACATGGTCCCTTGCCATTGGTAAGTTGGGTAAATGGGAATAGGTTTCATAATCCATGGGTATAGTATCATAAGATAAATCCATCAATAAGGTATCACCCAACATTGCAACAAAATTTCTAGACAAGAGCATTCCTCAAACATCTAGGACATCTACGACCACAATGTCCATAAAAAAGACTATCTAAGGATATTGAGCAAGGCGAACCTTCAAATTTTTTATCAAACCATATGTGGGAATAGACCTTGATTCAATCCCATAAACATTCCTATAAGGCCTTGTGACTTCCAAACCTAATTGTCTCATTACTTTCAATGCCATAACATTTTCACTCGCCCCTGAGTCAAGCATACAATTGTCTAAACACTTATTTTTCATTTGCAAGGTAATGTAGAAAGGTGGGTGCTCATCATAGTGTGGTCTAAAAATTAAAATGATTATCTTGCAACATCGTAGGAGGGTCTCCAGGTTCTCATTGTACTATAAAAAATTTCTCAACCTTGTTTCTCATCGAAGGAATATTAACGATTTTTGTTAGAGGTACATGTATATTTATCTTTTTCAAGATGTTATTTATGTCAAATTTCAAGTCTATGTTATTATTTATTAGCAAAGTGGAACTAGGAGGAACACTATCTATATGTGGTGGAGAAGTCCTTGGCCAAGGAAGTCTAGGGTCACCGGGAGGAGATTGGGGAGCATTCCTTTGTCTAGTGTACACTTGTAATTCTCTCTTGATTACTCATCCATTTTACTTATAATCTAATCCTATCCCTCTTGGTAGCTTCTTTCTTTCCCTCCTCAAGTTTTTCTAGTGTGATATTGAGGCACTCTTGGGGGGACATACCAAAAATAGAGTTTATAGTATCAAATACATTCATGTGCTCAGGTTCCCCATTATTTCTTGGGAACTCATATTTCCAATGTGAATCCCCAAAAGGAAAACACCATGGAGCCTCTTCTTGATCTACAATATTAGCAAGATATAAAGTCTTAGGGACTCTTTGTTCATTTAGGGGCCTAGGTTTCCATGCTTGTCTCATCCTTTAGGATTTTCCCCTTAAAGGAGGCTTGATGGATTGTTGTTGTGCCCTTTCTAGATTAGTGATCTTGTTCATCATCAAGGTTTGATTTTTGGTGAGGTAATTTATTGCTTCTTCAATCCTTTCTATCCATGGAGTTCTTATATCTTGAGTGGGCTCAATATTGTGTAATGTTCTTGGTTTGGTGTCAACCTTAGCTCTTGGGGCATAGAAAGGTTCTACCTTATAGGATGAGAGATTAGCCTCTATTCTTGCAACCGTTTCTTGGGCCTTTGGAGTTCCTATATCATCCTAGATCATTCTTGGAACCGTTTCAAGGGCCTTTGGAGTCTTGTCCCTAATCATGAACCCAAAATTTTCTAGGAAGGCGTTCATGTAGAGAAAAAGGAGATGCTCCTTTTTGGGGAAAATATTGTTAGGTATTTGTTGGAGCAACTTTTCAAACTTGACATAAAAATATTTGATGGTTTCATTCTCTTTATTTTTCATTTCAGTAAGTCCCAACAACAAGTTAGGATCTTCCTTGGTACCCCATCTTTTCAGGAACTTCTCCTCAAATTGGTTTCAGGAATTAATATTTTTTCTAGGGAGACTATTGTACCACCTCCTAGCATCATCAACAAAAGTGGAGGAGAAAATTTTCAAAACACCATCCTTGACATCATCTCCCATGGGATTAAGTTGGAAAAATTCCCAGAAGTTATCCAAATTCACTTTTCAAGTAGTCACATCATTACCGAAACATTTGGGCAACCACTTTTCAAACTTTGGAGGCATGTTACGATGGTACCTTGGGATTGCAGACATGTATAGTGGTTTGAAGATATTGGATACCCATTGCTTTTGAGACATTAAAGATAAAGTAGGGTTTCCAAAGAATAAGGATTTAATCATAGGTGAGTTGTGAGGAATCCTTCTCTTGTAAGTCTTAGGAGGGTTAGAATACCTCCTTGAGCTTTTTGGAGTTCCTAGATCATCCTTCTAGGATCATAAAAGGAAGGTGAGGGAGCTAGCCTCAGTGGATTCACTAGGAAAACTTGTAAGACAACGACTTCATGGAAAGTTTAACAAAGGAATGTCACGAGGAGAATGACTCAATCCTCCCTGGCAATGTCACCAAAATGTTGTCACAGGATTTGTACTTGTGTAAATCCCTCCACAAGATCCCCAAATATTGTGTAACAATGGAAGAAACTACCACTATCACCTAAGTAGAATATTCCTTAATTTTAGTGATGGAAGAGGTCCATCACAAGGGAGGATTTTCTAGTGACCTCAAGGGATAGAATAATAAGAAATAGCCAAGCCCATCACCCACTATCTTGATCACTTGTTAGTTGGTCTAGGTCTAGAAAGGAGAAGAGAAGTTGCAGGTAATTTGTTGTACCTTCCCATAACAATGAATGATTTGCAACATATATTTGACAATTATCGAGCTAAAGCATGACACCATGACCTTTTTAGACACTAGAAAAGTGAAATTTCATTGGTTTTTGCAAATTAAAAGAATAAACAATTATATAACAACAATGAATGATTTGCAACATCTACAAGAAACAATGCTCAGAAACACCACAATTGAACATGAAAAGTAAGCATTAAACCAATATAATATTATCCAATTTCTAGAAGTACTTTTTGAACAAGTTAAGGCACTTATAATTATATGTATGCAACAAATTAATACAATTTTAAGTGGCTATAGAAAATTTTTGTAACAAAAACAATAAATAGTTGAAGTTTGTTAGGGTTAGGGTTAGTAAAGTTAGTAGGAAGCTTGAGAGATTTAGAAAATTGATTTTAACAACTACTTTAGCCACAATATCACTCCTAGATCAGTGTCGTTGTCATTCTAGGGCCTATGGAGTCTCAAATGCATTAAACTTGAAGATTGATCTAATTGAAACCAAAGAGATAGAGTCTAAACCCTAAGGTGCAAGCACATTTGGGCCTTAGGATTTAGACTTTGAGGAAAAGGATATCTATGATGCAGGCATGTTTGGGCCTTAGATGTCATTTTTCCTTTCTTGGAGCTTCAACTAAGTCAAGGATCAAATGTCTAGGGATAAAATCCTAAAGTGCAAGCACTTTTGGGCTTTAGGCTTCTAACCCTAGCGAGGAAGTTTCCCATATTTGGAAAAATTAAACTTTACGAGGAAGAGAAGCACTTATGTCTTATTCTTAGGGTTTCAACAAAACAATATTACTTGCAATAAAATAGAAATTTCACCATTTACATAAACAAGAGGAAATATAATTGAATAAAATTACTTACTTCATCCAAGAAACTAAGAGAATAAAATTATAATTGTAGAAATATCCATCCAAATGAGAAATCAATCCAAAAATGAACCTCCTTCAAGAACAATGCATAAGAGAAAATACCAAGAATCACTGAAATAGAAAAAAACTAGAAGTGTTACCCCACAAAGGTGATGAAGTGATGATGAGAAATTGAAAGCTAGTTCTAGCCTTCTTATATGAGGCTATCCTAGCGAATGTTTCCACATAACATAACATAACATTCATTTGAAGTAGGGAGACCCCTCATTTAGCCTTTACAAAATGTAAAAATGCAAAAAATACATCATAATGGCCACACATGTGTGACATCAAGCCCTCCTAGGCTAGGAGGATGCCTCCAAAGGCCATGTGGTGGCATCCCATGGTGGAGTAAATGGTGATGATGTGTCTGCTCACCATGATCATGCCAAATCATAACTAGTACTTGCTGAATTGTTCTAATTATTCTAAACCTCATATTGAAAATATCATATAATATTTACTTACAATAACCTCTCATCAAGTTTGCTAAGTCTTGTTTATATTTTCAATGTGTAATTATTCTACGATAACAATAGCATTTAAATCATAAGGAAATGATTATCAGATCTGAAAATTAGAAAAATTCAACAATACTCCAATTGTCCATCAAACCGTATCATCATGAAACCCTAGAAGATGATGTCAGCATCAAGAGAGAGCCAACATCCAGGATCTAGGGTAGTGAGTCTAGGAAAAAGGAGGTTTCATGATGCATCTAGTCTTTGAGTGATATTTAGTTTTATACTATTGCAATGGTCCTCAATCCAATGAATAATACATCTTGGGGTACCATGACCAACATGTGGGCTTCGAACGCATCTGTGTGCCATCATGGTTAAATCTTCTCAAACCAAGCTTGTATGTCCATTGTCCAAGGTTCCAAGGATGTGAGAGATGATGTATGAAGATGGTGAATCACTGGGTGACTCACTGCTCTACATCACATGCACCAGAGTCCTATAATAAAGTCACAACATTATGGGTGGAAACCCAAGATGTCCCTCAAAGAACCACGACAGGGCCATCCAAAACAAATCAAATTATAAGACAAGGTAAAACAATGTTCATAATATATATTAGTCATTAAAATATGCAAAGTAAGTTGTCACTTAATATGTAAGACATGCAAAAAACATACCTCAGTATCCCATCAAGCATCACACCAGCCTAGTGTTGACTCGTATACTTGCCACTAATAATATAGCCTGCAAATAATTGCAATGCATATTAAAAGCTTATAATAGATATAACTATTAGGTGGGACTCCCTAGGAGAAAAAAGAAAATGGTGGTTTATTTTTCATTATCCCTAAAGTCTAAACAGATGCATGATTACCAGTTGGTTACAAAAATCAAAATTTATTATGATCTACTTTCACCCATGGTAGTAATAATGTGTTCATCCTCTTAGTTCTATTATCGGGTTTTCTTATTTAGTTGCATATTAAATGGTAAAAGTTATGCTCATGAAAGTCATGAAAGAATATTTTTCTCAAAAATGATTTAAATATTTTGATTATGTTCTTTGAGCACATACTCCTTTTATCACAAGACATGAAAATTCTGGTTATATGCATACAAAATTAACAATAGTTACCATAGAAACATACAATGTTTTTATTACAAATACATAAGTGTTGTTGTGCACACTATAAAAAAGGTTTGGTTGGCATAGGGGAAGACCTAGGGTTCAACTCTTCAACAATGCACCAACAAAACCCTAACTACCGGCCCTTTGGCAACACCTGTGAAGCAGATGAAGTCTCACACGAGGTAGAGGCAGGGGGGTTGAAGAAATCAAGTGTCTGCAACCAAGCTGGATCACAGATCTGTGATTACAATAGTCAGCATAACACTTAGACAACAATAAGCATTATTTCATGAGTATCATTCACATCACAGGTTAAACCCTTATTACAGATCAACACAGTAACAATAAAAATCAAGAACTTTCAATCACTTAGCACATAACATTAGCTGAGATCTAACATTCATCTATCTCTAATACCATTAAGCACTAAGAAACAACACTAGATGCATTCATCATACACTATAACAAAAACACTAAGTAGATAAAAAACATAATCCACATCGTACAAAGAAAATCAAGACACATGATATACGTGGTTCACCCCAGTGTGGGGCTACGTCCACCATCAACTTCTTCTTATTTATTAGTCTTCAATATTCTTATATTCAGTTGCTCCTGTGCACAAAGCCACAGAGCCGAACTCTGCAGAGGACATGAGATCTGCATGCTGCGTGCCAGATCCTCCTTCCCAAAATCATGTCAAGGCACAGAGCCAACACCTTAGTAGCAGAGAGCCCTACTTTACACAGTCTGTCTTCACAAAGCCACTTACAACCTCTTGCACTAAGCCAACATTAACACTTACAACATATGGTGCACATAGCCAACTATCATCACCACCTCTTACATCGCTTAGCTACTTGTTTATACATTTACAAAAAATACTAAGCATGGGTAAAACCATGGGCCGACATCCCATAACCCATTACATAAACCTAGTAAACCCTATGTTGGGTCCACGAGCTCGCAAAGTAAGTAAGATCCTGTGGTCTCAGCTACACCTGGGCACTCCATCTTTGACCAGCCTGTCTAAGTCACAAAAGTGGTCAACCACAACCAATGTTTTCTCAAAACTTGGTCAAGGGCAAACATGCCCCTAACACTCACCTGTGACTCATCCCAAGTCACTCAGATATGGAAAATTCTACTTCAAAGGCCTCAAGATTAGCTCGAGCTGACTTGACTTGCTGCTTCACCAGAGCTTCCTTCTCGGTGAACTCCTGAATCACTTGCTCTATAACAGGCCCTTCCAGGCATTGTTCCACTGTCGCAACCACTTGGTCTAGTTGTGAGCCTTGTCCTTCAATCTCTTCGACAATCATGCAGGCTTCATCCTGCACTAGCTGTAGTATTTGTGTAACTTCCATGACTTTGCTATGGATGGTAGTAATTTGTTGTTGGGCTACACGCTTCTCCTGTGATCTCTTCATTCACTCAACTGCAGTGAGTAGATTCATCTGTGCCTGCACGATGGATACCCAATGCTGCACCTACTAGAGTTGTTCTTCCATTTTACTCAGCTTCGGATCTTCTGTGAGGAGTTCATATGTTTGCACACTTTGATTGCTCAACTTCTTACATTCTAAGGCTAGGAACTTGATCCTTCCAACTGCACTCGTGGCAGCTTCCTCCCTCTGATCGCACACTTCTTGTAGAGTGCTCGACACTACTTGAAGCTCCAACTCTGTTACCCGTGCTTGAAGCTGCTGAATGGCCTCAACGAGCTTCCGCACTTGCATATCGATTAATTTTGGTTCCTCCTATGCCAAGCCCGACACAGAAAAAAGTGCTTTAGTCACCAATTCTTTGACTGCAGTTTTCTCTGTGAGTATCTAGTATTTTTCTTTCTGTATTTTCGCATTTTCCTCCTCGAACATCGCCTGAATTTCATCTTTCTCCTTCTCGTAGGTGGTTACACAGGACTACGCAACTCGTTGTTGCTCCATGACCTCCTCCTTTTATTTCTTCAAGGCTTATGTAGCATGATCCTTTTCTTCTTGGATTCGCTGAAGACAAGCCTCTATTGCATTTTATAGTCTTCATAACAGGGCGAGCTCATCCCCCAATTCTGCAATCTTCGACAAAGAAGACGCAGTATATACTGTGTGGCTTGAATGGATGGCTTGTTGTATCTCCTTCGGCTCCTTCTCAATTATTTTATACAACATCTTCTGCTTTGCTCCATGTCTCTGCAAGATATCCTATGAAGCATCCTCCACAACTGCGATGATTAGATTGACGTCATCCACTATGAGCATGGCCTTCATCTTGGGCTTACTGGTGCACATCTTATTTCTTTCTGAGGGTTTCTGCAAAGAAGCCTTCCTCTTCTTTGATGTTTCTGCCTCAGTAGGGGGATCCTTTGGCGATGTAACTTTGATTTTTCCTTTCTTTTCTCCTTCTTCCCCTCCTTATTCTTGATTTACTTTGTCTCCCCCTCCTCCTGCGGGTGATTCAGACCCACTTTCCTCCAAGGATTTATCCTCCTCATCAGTTTCTATGTTCTTCACTTCCTCCTTTTTCTTATTTTTCTTTGCGTTAGTTTGTCCATCATGCTCGACTTGGGTGACCAAGGGTCTTCCAATGATGTCAGGGTCGGAGAGTTATGCATATTTGACTAATACAAGGAACTCTGTCGACCATTCTTTGGTGATCTCCTCCATATCTTCATCGATCAACTTATAATACGACTACAACTCCTCCTTGCTTTCATCCCTATGCGCAATGATATAGATAAAGTGTCAATCTGTGTGGAACTTTTCTAGAGGTATGTACTGGTGTAATGTGTTCAGTGTCACATGTGGAAATTCCTCAATAAAACACTTCATATATTGGTAGTAGGCATGGAACACAACATTCGACTACCACTGCTTTGAGATATCATTCATACACCACAAGGTGGAGAACCTTGTGACCAATGGATCTGATGGCTCAACTTCTAGAAATGTCACTCCTTCTGGCATCTGCCAAGCGATAAATGTGATCAGTACAAGTAACTAGTTAAAATGGAATTCATACCCCTGATCCTGCACTTCGCGATAGTATTTCTTAAGCTCGTTGATGAGGTAACTCACCTAGTTCATTTGCATACCCTCCACGCATTTTCCAGTGAGGTCCACCACGAAGCCAGTAACCTGTTTCAGACGATTATTTCTGACAAGCTTACCAACTATAAGTTGGCAAGCGAGGTGCACTACGCCATCCTAGATAGAGGATACCTTCTAGCCTCGATTCCCATTTTCTACGTCTCCATAATCCTCCTTTATGCGTTGTGCCAGGGAGTGATTTGAAGTCCTCCTTGGGTAGAACTGTTGAGGGTTCGGTCCCTGCATGCTCAGTCATGTAATCAAGTGGATCAACCTTAGATCCATAGTGTTGTGTCTGTCAAGACACAAATATCTCCCACGATAGCATAACAAGAGGAGTTTAATGTAAGCGTTAACTTCCTGATGTCGGCCAAAGTGAGGAATGTTCATTTCATTCAATATTGTTGACTATGCGAGCTCCTTAATCCACAGTTGGGAGACTATGTGCGGCTTCTTTCCAGTCGTCTTCATCAAATACCGGTGGGGCACGAGCATGGCGTAGTTCTTTCTGTCACCAAGATTAAAGTCGATGTTCTTGAGAGATGGGATCTATCCTAACTGGGGTCCAACTACGCGTATCCCCTTAGGGATGTACACAATGATCAACGTGTACTCAAATTCACATGGGATACTGTCGCAGTTAACCATGCTAACCAAAGGTGGTATATAATTTGGCAATACTGATGGGATCTGCTTCGTGTTAGCCAGATCATTGCGATTCTTGCTTCACTTTTCAGTAGCATGACTAGAACGATGTCCAGTCGAGGGGGATTCTTGCACTCCCCCAGTCGACGACACATGTATTCCTATAGACATAAATTTCTTAGCCATGAGCTCCACGAGAATCTCCTCCACAGACTTCTCTAACATGATAGGTTCTCCCGACATTCACACTTGTAACCAAATAGATCGGGTAGGTGAACGAACAAGCGAGTTAATTAAACGGATGTCAAGGTCTAGAAATCATAGCGCGATATAAAACTGATTCTCTAGTAGCTTGGATAATCACGAGTGGAAAAAAGTGGTCCCGATGCAACATCTAACGGGTTAAATAAGTAAGTGTCATAACAAATTCCTCCAACGAACAGGAATGCATCCATCAATGTGAATCTGTCCATTATGGCGCGGTCTCAATGGTCCATTCTCTCATAACTACATTTTCTAGCTGTTTCGGGGCGTCATTCTAACGGTCGAGGCACCTCCAATGGTCATATAGCTTCGTCGTGGTGAAGTCCCATTCTGCGAGGTTCTGTTATTCTGATGAGGTTCAGGGCCTGCAAGCCTGCCTCCTGCGAAGTCTTCCCTAGAAATTCCTGTAGTTTTTCTAATTTGGATTTCTTCTTACTGAGCTTTCTTGCCTTCTTTCCTGTGATCTGAGTCTCTGGATTCCTCTTTCCATTCTTATTCTTATCTTCTCTTAGCATAGTCACTTCACATTGATGTTGTTCCTTCAAAGGGTTCAAAGATAATACCTCTTCTCTTATTAACTCCAAGGTAGGTAGTCTTCTTTGTTACATGGATAGGTCCTTCAAACCTTTTTACGTTCTTGCAACTTCGATAGCTAATTCTCTTGCCCTCTGTTGCTTCGAATTTCCTTCTTGTTCTTCTATTATTCGCTCTATTTTTCTGGTTATTAGGTCCCTTAGTTCTTTCTTTTTCTGTTCTGTAGCTTCCTCCTCTTCTTTCCTTCTGATCTGATCCTTCTCAATCTAAGTCTTTCCTAATAAAAGTGGAAAAGGAGTGTTGTTCTCAAAAAATTTAATGACTTCAAATTCTTCTTTAGTCGATGTTTCATGAGCAATCATAGGTATATTAGTAACTCTTCCACATAGGGTTATCTTCTTTCCTTTAAACAAGCCTATCCTTCCCAATGAAGGTATCATAGCAGGCCTTCCCAAAATTTCATCTTTTTGGCATAATATTCACGTGTGTTTCTTCATCCAATACACAGTCTATGTCGAAGTCTTCTATTCTTGTAACTATGCATTATTTTTCTTTTAGGATCTCTGGTAAAGTGATGTCTCTGTGATCATCCATTACTTCTTTTAACTGTGCTAGCATAGTCTCTGACTCTTTCTCTTTCTAATTCTCTAACATTCTCTTAGCCTCTTAACTTTCTTCAGAGTTTTCTTGTCTCGTGTTCATCTTTTCAACTTTAGAAATCATTCTTGGACAATCCTCAACCTCATGACCAATAACTTTACAATAAAGACAAATAGGACCTGTACTAGGGCATTCCTTAACAAGATGTCCTGGTCTTCTACAATTATAACACAGTGACAATCCTCTCTTTCTTTTAAACTATCCCCAACCTCTCCTGTACTGTGCACTGGGGTCACAGTGCTGGACCCGCAATTTGCAAAAACTCTTTCTATATTCCTGCATCCACTTAGTAGTCCAAAAATTATTTCTATGCATAGTAATAACATATCTTTCTCTATTTCTATCAAATTTATTCAAATCAACTCTTTCATTTAACTGTTCCCCAACTTTCAGAATAGGACAAGATCTATCAAACATACCTAGATTCATGTTTTCGAATAAAAAAATTCCACTTATCTTACCCTTACCAGAGAACAAATCTTTAAGATATTACCTCTTTTCTTTAGATCATGTTTCTTTCTTAGCATAGAGCTTCGCAAGTCAAGTAGAATACTGTGCACTACAACAACAGATCAATGCACATAGATTTTTCTTTTATTTAGTTCCCAACAATCACAGTTTCAGGTCCCGGCAACGGAACCATTTGTTGGCACAGGGGCATACCCAGGGTTCAATGCTTCAACAACGCACCAACAAAACCCTAACTACCAACCCTTTCGGCAACACTGCGAAGAAGATGAAGTCTCACCCAAGGTAGAGGCAGGGGGGTTGAAGGACTCAGGTGTTTGCAACCAAGCTAGGACACATATCTGTGATTAAAACACTTAGCAGAGTACTTAGACAACAATAAGAATTAGTTCATGAGTCTCATTCACATCGCAGGTTAAACCCTTATTATAGATCAGCGCAGTAACAATAAATATCAAGCACTTTCAATCACTTAGCACATAACATTAGCTCAGATCTAACATTCATTTATCTCTAATACCATTAAGCACTAAGCAACAACATCAGATGAATTCATCATACATTATAACAACAATGCTAAGCAGATAAACAACATAATCCACATCGCACAAAGCACATAAAGACACAGGATATATGTGGTTCACCCCAGTGTGGGGCTACATCCACCAACAAATTCTTCTTCTTTATTAGTCTTCAATCTTCTTACATTCAGTCTCTCATGTGCACAAAGCCACAAAGCCGAACTCCGTAGAGGACATGAGATCTGTGTGTTGTGTGCCAGATCTTGCTTCCCAAAATCAAGTCAAGGTGCACAGAGCCCTAATTTACACAGTCTATCTACACAAATCCACTTACAACCTCTTTCACTAAGCCAACATTAACACTTACAACATATGGTGCACATATCCAACTATCATCACCACCTCTTACATCGCTTAGTTACTTATTTATACGTTTACAAAAAGGCCTAATCATGGGTAAACCCATGGGCCGACATCCCATACCTTGTTACATAAACCTTAGTAAACCCTTTGTTGGGTCCACTAGCCTACAAAGTAAGTAAGATCCCATGATATCAACTCCACCTGGGTGCTCCATCTTTGACCAGCCTGTCGAAGTCCCAAAAGTGGTCAAACATGACCAATGTTCCTCAAAACTTGGTCAAGGGCCAACACATTGTAATGTTTGGCATGCAATGGTTAGACAAAGGGTATTCAAATTTCATGTTATAAACATTGCATACTATATGGTAGTATCAAGCTTTATACTTACAACACATTGTGTTCATGAGTTACATTGCAAAGGTGCTATGGTTGGTTATAATTGCAAAGTTTTAAAATTTCATGGTGCATATGGTATATTGGAGCAAGTATTTATGGTTATTGATTGCACTATGGGATGTTAAATTGCACATCGTTACCAACAGATTTCATTTGATTCTGATAAATGTGATTGAACCCTTGGCCATATGTTTTGAGCCTCTAGTTCTGATAGCATTTAACACTGAATGACATAGTGTATGATCTCGTGCTTGTTTAGAACTCCTTCCTATTTATTGATTGGTTACTATATCATGTATTTGGAAACTAGAAGTTGAGTTGGAATTAGAGTTCAATGCATGGGTGTTATGGAAATGACGCGATGACTGTCATGCATTCAACTCACCATTATACAGGTTTTGTCACCCATATCCCGCTTTGGGTTTTGGCATTGTTCATTAGAGATGTTTGAAATTTCTCTGATGTGGAAACAATTTGGTTATAGATCTCAAAACATGGAAGTTTCATAATTGTTTGCATTGATTTTCATGAGTATTTGAATGCTTGAGAAGGTATGTAGACTCTAGCTCATTTCTCATCATATGTATTTTATTTTGCAGCAATAATTTTAACAATGGCTTTGTGTTAGTTGGTTTTTGGGTGTGCTCTTTATTTCCCACATTCTCTGTTATGAATATGCTATTGGAAAGAATTTACTTGAAATGGTTAACTTGGTTTCGAGTCCAGCTCTCTATTGCAAATAAATAATGGAAATAGTTTAATAAAATGCACCTAGAAAACCCAATTTCAAGCCCTCAAATTTTATGAGCTAAAAGTTTTAATGGCGCTAGTATTGAATTCATACAACTTAATCTTCCTTTCCTCTGGTAGCCATATTTGTAACCTTTCTAGTTCTCTCTGTTGCATAGCCACAATTTTTGTGATATTAACTCTGGGTCAAGAAGTTAACCCTAGATGTTGAGACAATCACATACCTTATTTGATTTATTGGCATCAAACCCACATCCTACACATATAATTGGTTATGTTCAAACCCTATATTCTAAGACCCTGCAAGCAATATTGTAATATAGTTTTCAGGCCTGCTTTTGAACCCAAGCTTCATTAAGTCTTTATTAAGTAATCCTTGACTTGTTCAAATTGATCCATTGACACCATTTATACATTGATGACTCAATTTAAAATATTGTACATGGTTGGATTGATGATTGATAAAGCATATATATATGATTGATGTTGGATAGGTTGATAGATTTTTCTTCTAGTTTATATGTCAAACCAAAGTTATGACAGTTGATAAGGCCATCATGTGACGAGTTATATGCTGGGTTGTTATGGAACTACCTTTTTGTTTTCAAAATGTGTTTGGAATGAGTTGTTGAAATTGTAGCACAACTTGGTCATTGATTTCTAGGCATGTTGATATTAAGATTAATATGGATTGGAATTGGAGGTAATTATTTATGGTTAGGATTACAAGTTTTGAAGGAATAAGAAATATTCTCTATCTTATACATAGGACCAAATATTTCATTATTTCATTTTCCATAAATTATTTCCGAAATCCCAAAATCATGTATCATTTAAAAATTCCATCTTTTCTCCCATTGTTCTATCAAAATAAAAAAAATGTTTTCTATTAAAGAACAAGATTGTTGGCAGTTTGGCATGAATAATTTTCAAATATACGAGAAATATATATTGGTTGTTGTATGCATGGTTAGAGGTTGGATTGAAAACAATATATTGTCAAGGGTTTGTCTCTACATAAATCATGAGCTATGTTTTATAAAAAGAGTACAATTACGAGATTATATGCTCATCATTAAAATAAAATTATAAGAAGACAAACAATAATGAATGTTGAAAGAAGGTCATCTGGAATACGTTTGGAAATAACTTTTGTTTATTTATTTTTAAGACCAACTCCTTCATACTCCCACTTTACATAAATTATTCCTAAAGCCCCAATACCATTCTTCATTTAAATTCATGCTCGTCCCCCTGTTGTATAAATAAATTAAAGGACTTTTGAAGGAAGGATAATATACATTTTAACATTTTATTTGAGTGATACCTGGCATATAATTAAACTAAGCAATGAGAAAATGGATTGACATGGCATATATTGCCAATTGGCATTGGGCATAAATTTATAAATTTTAGCTTAAAGTTGACAACTAATTTAAGATATGTTGTTTTATGAACATGTACCACTCATTCTCATCATTTACTTTCACTTTACACTCATTACAAAGCCCTTCATCTTCCCAATTTCATTATAAATATCATGTTCTTAAATAAGTATCAGTTTGTGGAAGAATACGAGTTATGCAGTTTGAAAATGTTTCAAAGTAGAGAAAATAGTTTGATCCCATGTTACTTTTCTCACTCATCCCTGGTTGATTTCATGTTGATTGCATGTTGATTGTTGATTGATTCAGAGCCACTTTTAAATTATGTTAAATGCAAAATTATATTTGATGATTTTCTTGTTGATGTATGCATATACTAATCTAGTGTTCATTATTTAGATGATCTTTTTCAGCTAGGGAAACAACCAATCTAACATAGATAACCGAGGAAACAAAGGTAATTGGAATAGAGGACAACAAGCTAATTTGAATAGGGGCGGGAACAAAATAATTATATTCTCTATCCATTTTGATGTAGACTTTGAGGAATTTAACCAAATCCTATAAACTAGATTTCTCCATCTAGTTAGTTAATGACGTTTCAATTCTCCACCACCAGTCAGACCTCCATCACAACCTCATCCTAACATTGTTGGAATTCATGTTGAACCACACATGTCTTTGCAACCTAAGATTCCAGTTAATGATGGTTGGAATGAAATAGTCCATGATCCATTATATCATTTCCATTACAACCATCTCCACCTAAGAAACTACTTCAACCTGCTATTTCCATGGCCTCACATGGATTGTCATATCAACAACAAAAAAAAAACAAGGCATTAGACCATGTGCCCGAACCAAGCAAAGGAAAGAAACCTTCATGCTAAACTAGCTTTGATTCATAAAAATATTCTTCCCATTCTGTTGCTTCCCACTCTATTCCCCAAAAACATGAAGTAGGAAATATCACCTTCAATGGTATGCACCCTAAGGCATCAACAAATGAGAAAAACAATCCTTCTAAGGAAGACTTGAAGACACATAGTGTAGCATCAGGTCATAGCAGTGGATAGAGGAGGACAACCTCCCACACAAAAATATGACTTTTAATTTTATGATGGTTCTTTTCATTGCAGTTGACTTTTAGACATATACACAATCTTATGTTTTGGACAACAAACATCAATAATCTATTTTGGGTTTATCTAAATTATTTTTTGGGAGTCACAAGTGTATTTATGGCATGATTATTTATTTGGAGGGTGATAGATGCGCATTTATTTTATGATTTGGCATGCACGTTAAATTATGGAGGTACAGGGGGATATTGAAAATTAAACAATAAAGTTACATAGGGGGTCCCCACTTACTATTTATTATTTATTAAAACCCTTTATTATACTTATTGATTAGAAGTTTTCCCACTTAATTTAGAGTTAGTTAAATAGTTAAATAAAGGTAGTTGAAACTAATCAAACTACCTTTTGAATAATAAAAGGGGTGCTTGATGGAGGGACAAAGAGGAGAATATAGAAGAAAAATTATGATAAGGTTTTCTCTTGCTCTGAAGTGAGATTATACTTACATTCCATTCATTTCTGAATTACATAAGGGTTGAATCTTTTTGTTGAAAACATGATTTTACTAAAGGTGGAAATAAGAAGGACTAAGAAGCATAGATTGTTGACATGCTTCAAAAGGTCAATCATTTGTTTTGATAGTCTGTTAATTGTAATTTGATTTCTGAATTAGTTTTCAATGTTGATTATAATTATTTTGTAGACTCAAGCTGGTGGTACATTTGTGTCTTGTTGATATAGTATTCTTAGTCTTGGTATTTTCTTAGAAGACATCAATGGTCTATGTGTGATGTAACATTCCACCTTAGACTTCTAATTCTAAATTTATTCCTTACCCATGCAGGGGTATGAAAAGAAAGTTTTGGGCTATAATTTGGAATTGAATCAATAAAATAATTGTTGGTTTTTGGTCTCATCTTTGGACTTGATGTGTAATGATGTATCAGATTTTCTTTATTGATTATTTTTAAATCTATTATAAATTTCACATAAAAACATTTTTATTATTTTTCTTGGTTAAAACACATACACATAAAACAACATTAGGCCCAAGTACATATTTCTTGAGGAATAATTGATATTTTTGTTAAGGTTATAAACCCAGGGTGATAATCCTGCCTATCTTTCCTTATCCCAACAATATTCAAAAAAACATTTATAAGGACCTCCATTCCTTTTCATCAACACCCATGACCTCATGTGAGTTGGAAAGTTTAATTATGGGAGGGTCTTCATCCAACCCTATTAGGTGTGCCAATATAGAAAGGAAATAAAATACACGGGTAGAGGAATAGGTCTCGAGGAAAGCAGGAAATAAAGAAACCCTTCAATATTAAGTGTGATAGTGATATGTATTAGGGATTACTTCATGGCTTATGATGTCATTAAATCCATTTATATGAGTTCCTTTATAGAGGGAGCGCTTGTTGCTTGAAATACATTCGCATCGGGACAAGGGAAATTACCATTAGAGGGGGTGGAGATAAAAATCACCTGAGTATTTTATGGTGGCATTTATCATTTGTAGCATATCATGTACATGTGGTAACTGCATCAACATCTGGGCATCTAGTCCCTTCTTCTCATGAGATATTGGACCATGAACCATTAGTGAAGTTCAATACATTATGTGAGTCTCCAGGATGCAAAGTGTTAAGTATGGTGGGTAATGAAATGCTACCCTTGTGAGCCCCCCCCAGTAGTACCCCTTTTCCATGGGCGATGACAACACACGACTAGGGAATAGAAGCTGACCACCTAGGTGAAACAATGCAACTGACATAATTTATCAAACTAATGATCCATTATCCAAATTCAGCCAAAGATTCTCATCCAAATTACCATCAAATTAATCACAACACTTTGCTTGAAACAAGGACCAACATACCTCATGGTGATGTTTTCTTACCATCCACCATACACTGGGTTGCTTGGATGTGATGAGCCTTGGTTGACTTGTAGTTGTAAAGGTAATTGAGGTGGGATGTTAGTCTTCCATCTATGGACATGTTTATCATCATCATGGTCTAGATCATTATCTCCATTGTGGGCCATAAGACATGATCTCTGCTAGCTACCCCTAGGCATGGCGGGGTATGAGGGCCCATTTTAGTGTCAAGTTCCAATTTGGAGATTTGGGGTCCAAAACCTTCTAGAGCCATTTCGAGGAATAAAATGGAATTTTTTGGAGTAAAAAATTTGCAATCATAGATCTAAACCCCTTGAGATTTTTCTACACACTAAGACCTTTCCAACGGTGTGAACATCAATTCAATCAGAGCTCATATGTAGAAGTCATGCCTCACACAATTTGACCTCCCTTGTTAACCATCATGGTATTGAGTTGATGCCATGCCAACCCCCATTAATTACATATGAGGGGATATCCATGCATAGAATTCAAGAATATCCTAGAAGGTCCAAAACCTAACACTAATTGAGGGTTAAGACATGCACAAACCCTAACCCTAGATAGATATTGGGATATGTTAAATATTGGGCTTCTACAAGGAGAAAGAGTTCCAATATTTTATCATTGTACTTGTTCCATAGTTGAGCATACCATCTAGGAGTGGGATTTGAGAGAATAATAGAGAGGGAAGAAAAATCTATAACAACCATTCATGCCACAGTGTCAAAGACAACTTCATAGTGAGTGCCCCTTTTTTTGTACTTGTTTTTCATAATTGAATAAAACAGAGTAGAGAATAGGTCTCACCTTCTAGTTGAGTTTTCTTCCATATTGGGTTCTCGAGATACATGTTATGTTCATTTGTGTGGATGGAGTGTTCATTTGGCTAGTCTTTCATTTTCATATTTCATTAATTTCATTAATTTGAGCAATAAGTCGGTGATAAAAAATCTAAGATATAAGGAAATGAAACCGCATAATAAAATATTTTAGTATAATAAAAGATTTGTTGTGATGAACTATTCTAGTGGAATATCCATGATAGTTGATATATCATATTGTTATTAGAGAAATTTTCGTTGGGGTATTTGTGGGAAGTTACATGATCCAAGAATTGGCTTAAGAAGAAAGTCGCAGAACCCTAGCCATGGAAGATGAGTACAGTCATAACAACCCTTGGGATACAGATTAAGAGAGGTTTGCAAGGCTAGAAGAGAAATTCATTGATATTTCTTACAACATGTCCCTCCTTATAGCATTTCTAGACAACAAGTTTGGACCTTTCGACAAATTTTGGTGGTTATAACTCAGAAGTTGATTCATATGAGAAACAAGGATATAGTGAAGACCCAAAAAAGGAGTCAAAAAAAGATCCAAAGAAAAATAAACCAAGTTCCAATTCCATCACCCCTTCACAACCTCTATTAAAAATGGAAGTGAACTTGTACATCAAGCCCTGTCAAGGTGAGATTGATTCTATTAAGTTGAATCATTGGTTGCAATAGTTATAAGTGTATTTTTGTGTCCATAACATAGATGAATACTAGAATATTTCATTTTCTTGATTGAAAATAGAGAACCATGAATTAAGTTGGTGGGAAATCCATAAAGAAACGCTTAGGCTAGAGGGTGATCCGCCAGTAACCAAGTGGAAGGATTTCAAAAACCTCATTAAGTCACATTTATACCCTATTGGGTATGTAGAGGACCAGTGGATCCCTTGGAATTATTATCCCCTAGCTTAGGGATAACTAGGGAGATCATGTCTCGAGGCCCACAGGTCCTAGAAATGGAATACTGAGAGACATATGACTTAAGAATGGCCTTGAAGGGCCCCTATTTTCTTCAGTGCAGTCCATGTATCACCACCAGCAATATCCATCACACCAGTTTGGTCCTGTAGTAGTAGTGAGTCTTTCTCCATGAGGTAATGAGTCTAGGTATCATGGTATGTATCACTCTGATTTTTGAAGCACTTGAACATGTTGTATTGAATCCTTCTTCATTTCATGATGTTTTCTTGGAAATTATTATATTTTCCTCATTCAAACTTGGAAGGGTGACACAGTGCCCTAGTAAGTTGATTTCCCTTTAGGATGGATTGCTATTGGGTAGATATTTGAAGAGTCATCATTTGTTCCCTCCATACTTGCCACTTTCCATATTTATTCCTTCCATCGCCCCTTTCCTTTTTGGTCATTGGGATTAGCTACACTATGAAATGTTGTACCTTACCTCGTGGGAAGAAGAGGCTAAAGGAATAGAGGGAAAAAGTAGTTGGAAAGAGTTAAAATCCAATTTTGAAACCTTCGATATGCTTCACCTAGGGATCCCCGAGAAAGCAGTGAAAATTTTCTTAGTAAGAAAAGGGGACCCACAAGATAACATAAACACTCAAGGTACTAGTTGATGGATAGGAGGTCTCATCATGAGCTGACCTATTATGACCATGGTAATGTAGCGGTATGACATTACCACCTATCTGGCCATCAAACCAAGGTAGTGGCTCTTGGTGGCATATCCAAGAGAAAGGGGGTCTCATCATGATCCAACCTTCTCATTTCTGTGAAATGTTTGTGGATAACGTTTTCACCTCTGGTCATAAATCCAGGAAAATGGCCCTCAACTATTTCCTTGAAGAACAAGAGAAAATAATCAAAATAAATAAAGCTAAGAATAAAAGGCAATGAATGGGATAGGAAATAATTTCATTCATGACAAGGTGCAAATATCCCTCCACAAAAGCACCCACATGTAAGACTCTACATTTACGTATTATCACATGCACCCCATGCCACCTCATACACTTAGATGACTTGGAATATATTCCACCTGGGAAACACCCCAAACTTAAGAGAGGTTAGCCCAATAGGACACCCTGAGACCCTCTCCAAAACTAACTTGTCAAATTGCATAATGTCTCTAAGAATTAATTTGGGGTTAAGGGGGGTTTGATGCACATGTTTAGGTAATTTAATTATTGGATTTGATTTACATTCTATTATCCTTGTGACTTATCAACCCCTATAGGGATTACTTGTTGTTCATGTAGGACCTTGCCTGGGGGATAGGTACATTGAAGGATAGTACCATGAAGAAGGAAGTTGTTTCCTTTAGAGTCACTTTGGAAGGCCTTAGACGGATGATCCCTACCTTCATGCACTTGGGATATGGCCTTGGGAAGCCTAGATACCATCCATATATCCCATGAAATCAGATTGGAGGGGCTAGGGATTCATGCAGTGATGCCACAGTGAATGAATGGAGTTTGCACAATGTTCTGGCATCAGATGGTGAGATTGAGCCCTAGGAGGGGAAAAATTCCATCATTAGAGGTAGGATGTCCACCATGAGAGCTCAAAGTCACCCTAGAAGGGAATGATTTCACCCCTAAAGGGGTTTTCAGTAGCAAATTAATTTTATATAGCCCAGAAATTAATTTTTGTAAGAAACTGGCTAGGTCATTAATCCAAATTATTTTCGGCCCAAAATGAGAGTGGAGATATAATAAAGAAATATATAGAGATATCTATATATCCAATATTATAACATAAATTTATCATAGATGCAACCATAAACACAAAGATACAGTAATACACAATTTTCTATTAATGAGCAAAAATGTACAAAGACTATAAAAACACAGAGTGAAAGACTCGCTAGAATGGTGGCAACTTATCTCTGAGAAGAGATGTGTCTTCTACTCGCATTCGAAAGAAGATTATTTTACAATGAGGCTCCAAAGGTATTTTTATCATAAATAAAATTCAAAACCCTAACCTCAAAAGATGAAAATCCAACAGTTTTGTGGACCTTGTTTTGGGTAGTTTGGTGTATCAAGTTCTCGGGGGCGTAACTTAGGCATACGATCTCTGTTTGGGGTGCACAATAGCTTGTTGGAAAGATATCATCGAGGAGATTCATTTTGGGGGCTCAATCAAAGATTTTAACTATCATTGAGAAGATCGATCCCGAAAAACCTTCATTTAGGCCCTTAGAATGGCCCCAGAAGTTTATGAACCGAAAAACTGCTAAAAATAGTAAGTTGCCAAAAAACTATTTTGAGCCAATTGGAATAGGTGGGTAGCCACCGATATCCACCTGGATCAATCCTCCCTCCTTAAGAATAAATGATATCCTTTGCATTGAGTTATCAGGGGAGAGGGGAAAGCGATTGTTGAATCTGAAGCTTGGTGAGTTGCTTGACTTGTTGGAGACGTTGCACTACCTAGTTTGTGGAAGGTTGTTTGAATCATGAACCTGTTGCTCACAAGGTTGAATCTGTTCAATCAGTCGAGATACATGAGATGACTATGTGCAGAAGGATTCTTTGTGCTTTGTTGCAATATTGTCTAACTGCTTCTGTTGGATAGAAGGTTATTGGTCTGAGGCTATAGTGGTTGCAATATCCTTCCGTTCACCTTTTGAACAGATTGTGAAGAAGCTAAATTTTGTAGTATGAGATACTACCTTGCAGAATTTTTTAGGTGGGAAAATAGTTGGAACTACCTCTAGTATCCTGTAGAGATGACTCCTCAGAGTAACAATGACACTATGGGGTTGAGACTCATATATAGCATGGCACTTCCACATATATGGCTGGCCCAAGAGAAAATCACAGACATCTAATAGGGAAACATCACATAATACCTCATCCTTGAAGGGATGGATATTGTATGACAATTGACACTGCTAGAAGACATGAAGATCTCGTCCCTAGCGAAGCCACCCGATTTTGTATGGCTATGGGTGTGGTGTTGTCGACAATCCCAACTGTTTGACAATCTTTGCTGAGATGAGGTTCTTCCAGCTTCTGCTATCAACAATAAAATGCAGTGGGCTCCCCTTCACTCACATATGTGAATGAAAAATGTGCTCCCCCTCTTTAGGATCTATTGGTTCTTCTGGTTGAATTGTTGCGGTCACAATGATAGAAGTGGGGTCTGCGTCGATGATTTATCTTCTATCATTATTTTCTAAATTAGATTTCAAATCATGGTTCCTCTCCTTGTCTTCGATATCGACCACCAATGACTGTTTTGAGCGACATTCATCGGTGCTGTGCCAGGAGATTTTGTGGAAATCACACCATTTTCCAGTGTCCTTCTTTGTCTTTCCGTTACCCTTCTTTTCCTGTGGCTTGGATTGTTTTTCAAGAGACTATTTGTTAGGGACATCTTTATCATACTTTGGTTGTTGTGGATTTGTAGAACCGAACTCCCATTTTTTTTTGTTATTAAATTTCTACTTGATTTTAACAACATATCGATAAGCAACACCAAGTGATGAGATGTCCATAAAATCCATTTTAGTTTGGATGTATCTGTGTAGAGCCCCACAGTATTTCTGAAAAATTGCTAAAAATAGTAAGTTGCCAAAAAAATGTTTTGAGCCAGTTGGAATAGGTGGATGGCCATTGATATCCACGTGGATCAATCATCCTGTATTTTTGACTTATATTTTAATTATAGTCACAATTTTGTATAAATAAGGAAAAAGTACATTCATTTTTTATGATAAATGGTCATTGGACAAGAGGAGGACTTGAATTTTCACTCCTTTTGGGTTATTGGATGAAATAAGGAGGCACTACTCTTGTTGAAGGTTTATCTTTGCAATTTGGATCATTTTTTGAAGTTTTATGGTGATCTTGCATGGCATATTCATGATTGTTCTTGGTGCAAGTAAGTATAATCTAGATTTTGTCATCTATTGAATGGTTTATTGTATGGTTTTCTTTGCTCATACAAGATTATTAAATTGCATGGTATATTTAATGCTTGAAGTAAGAAACTTAAGGTGCTACTTTCTTACTTTTTTATTTACCAAGCTTTCACTAAATTGATCTAGTAACTAGTGAAACCCTAGAGCCCTAAAGTGCTAGCACTCTATAGGTTTGCATTTGGTTATTGTTACATATATCACTATAGAAAGAATATAACCAACTTAGAAACCTTTGGATTTTGACCTTCTCATCCTTTATGAAGTCAACATACATCAACAATTCAAAGAAACTCTTCTCATATTCATCCATTGTCATGCTTCCCAACTTGAGGTCAAAGAACTCTTTCATCTTCCTTTCATAGTAATGCTCGGAAGAATATTTCTCTTGGAAATATCATTTGAACTACCTCCATGAGATCCTTTTCTCATCAAAGTTATTGGATTACTTAAGTTGATCCCACCACATGGTTGTCTTTCCTTGCAAGTGGTATGTTTCAATTACAGATTATACCCGGGAGGGGAAATCATGCACCTGGAAAAATTTCTTCATTTCCAAGAACCAGACCTCAGAGTCTTCTCCTTTCATGTGCTCACCATTGAAATTTGGTGGCTTAATTTTCTTGAGTTCACATTGCAAGATGTATGCCTCATGCCTTCTCCCTTGCCTCTAAACATGAGACACACTTGGGTTTCTCCCTGGCCCTGAACTTGCATGAGTTATTTTGGTGGACTGCCTTGGAGAATGATGGTGCTTGTTCATACTTCTTGACTTCCTCTCATTCCCATAATCATCCATTTTTCTTTGGGATCTAGATGTTGTCACTTGTCTAGCACTAGCTTCTTGCTTGGTGCCAAAGTATTTTTTAACTTGCTTAAGAAACATATTCAAAATTTGAAGTATCTCTTCTTGAGCCTTCATATTCCTTTCATTATCTTCTCTATAACTCTGCACTTCCCTATGCATGCTTCTCATAGTTACATGCTCCCTCCTGTCCCTTACTCCATTTGAATTTATCTCAACATTCCCCGTG
>ML819629.1:78475-101857 GCA_009831015.1 Picea engelmannii
TTGAACCTGGATCGTTGATATAGATGTTCGTTTGTGGGCCGTTCAGATTTACTCGTTCTTTATTTTAAATTCCGGACCCCCCCCTTCGTTAAATTCCGGAAGGTGGGGGGCCTCCGGAATTATTTGTGCGCGTTGATAATTCTCGTGGCATGGTGGATGGGGGGCGGGGTATCGGAAATTGCACGGGATTTTAGGTGGGCGGGAGTGTAAGGGAATTAGTGGAGAATGAGGTGAGGGTGACGTAGGGGGAGTTTGTAGTGGAGAATGAGGTGAGGGTGACGTAGGGAGTGGGTAGTGGAGGTAGGTGTGGGGTCGTGGGATTAAGTGTACGTAGGGGAGGGGATAGCATAGACTTAGGTTTATTTTATTAGTTTGTATGTTTTTATTTTTATTTTTAATGTTTTAAATATTTGTTATATTTTATTTTTTGTCTTTTTGTGTTTTGATTTAATATGTTTTTTGTATTTTATTGAAATTGTTTTATTATATTATATTTTTAAATTTTTAATGTATTTTATTATTTTTGCTTTTTAATGTTTTTTATTTTTTATTTTTAAATATTTTTATTTTTTGTTTGTTTTAAAGCTTTTTAATATGTTTTAATAAATGTTTAATATTTTTAATTTTGTGTTTATTTAATTTAATGTTAAACTAACCTAGTCACTAACTTAGGTATTAACTTAGTTAATAACTAATTAATTTATAATTAATTAGTTATTTAACCAGTTATTTATTAATTAATTCAACCTATTCTAACTACATTAATACTTAATCTAACTACTTTTATTGTCATTTTGTTCATCCTAAGTTCATTTATGCAGGGATGGAAAGCAGGAAAAGTAGTTGATGGGGCGACAGGACAAGGGAGTGCATGGATGAATCATGCAGCAGGTTGATGGGGAAATGAGCGACAAGAATGGAGGGAGGAAAACGGAATCACCTGATCCATGCTTCGTCACCGGGAGAAATGCCAAATCAACAGTCGAAGAATCGACTCGCCTATAATTATAGGACCCTAACAACTTCCATAACTCTACTATGGATGGTAGTGACCTACTTTTTAACTTTGCATTGCTCCTGCGACCTCTTCATCTTCTCAAATGAAGTAAGCATATTCATCTGTGCTTACACTGTGGACGCCTACTGCTTCACCTCCTGAAGTTATGCTTCCAATCTCCTTAGCTCTGGATCTTCTATGAGGAACTCATAGGTATGCGTACTTCGGTCACTTAGTTTCTTACATTCTAAAGCCAACACCCTAATTCTTTCTAATATGCTTCTGGCAGTTTCTTCCCTCTGATCCCACACTTCTTGCAGAGTGCTAGGTACTGCTTGGATTTCTAGCTCTGCAACTCTTTCTTGAAGCTGCTGAATAGCCTCAACAAGCTTCTTCACTTGCATATCAGTTGACTCCAATTTTTCCTATGCCAATCTCAATATAGAGTGGAGTGATCTAGCCATTGCCTCCTTAACCATAGTCTTCTCTACAAGCAGCTGGTCTTTTTCTTCCTATATCTTCACATTGTTCTGCTCGAGCTCATCCTGAATTTCACTTTTCTCCTGCTGCGCAACTCAAAGTTTCTCTAGGACTTCCTCCTTTTCTTGCTTTAAGGCCTCTGTGGCCTGCTCCTTTTCCTCTTGGGATCGATGAATTCAAACCTCTGTTGCATCTGCTAACCTTTGCAATTGGGTGGGGTCATCCCCTAATTCTATATTTTCTATTGAGGATGGCATGGTAGGCAATGTGTGGCTTGAGTTGATAGCATGTTGGATTTCTCTGACCTCTTTCTCCATTATGTCATACATCGACTCCTACTTTTCTCTATGTCTTTGCAATATGTATTCTGAAGCATCTTCTACAACTGTGATGATGAGATAAATTTCATCCACTGTGAGCACGTTCTTCGACTGAGGCTTGTTGGCACGAGCCTTCTTTCTTACCGAAGTTTTCTTTGGGGAAACCTTCCTCTTCTGTGATGTGTTTACTGTGGTGAGGGGATCCTTTGGCGATGTCACTTCGCCTTTGTCCTGCTTGTCTTATTCCCCTACCTCCTCTTGGTTTTCTTCGTCACCTCTACCTCTTGCAGGTGAGTCGGGTGCAGTTTCCTCAGATGCATTGTCCTTCTCCTCACTATCTATGTCCTACAATTTCTCCTTTTTATTATTTTTATTTTTGCTACTCTGTCCATCATACTCAGTCTGGGTGACCAAAGGACTTCCGATGATGTTGAGGTCGGAGACTTCTACCACTTCGATCGATATGAGGAATTCGACTGGCCATTCCTTGGTTATCTCCTCCATAGTCAGTCAATTTATAGTAGGACTACAACTCCTCTTTACTTTCATCCCTGCATGCAATGATGTAGATTGAGTGTCGGTCAGTGTAGAACTTTGCTAGTGGCCTATACATATGCAAAGTGTTCAACGTCATCCATGGAAATGCTTCAATGGTGCACTTCAGTTGTAGGTAGTAAGCATGGAACACCATATTTTATTGCCACTGCTTTGCCATATCACTTGTATACCACAAGGTGGTGAACCTCGCAGCCAATGGTTCTGATGGCTCGACTTCTGGGAATGTCGCTCCCTCCAGCATCTCCCAAGCGACAAATGCGATTAGAATAAACAACCAACTTAAGTGAAATTTGCAGCCTTGGTCCTACACTTCACAACAGTCCTTCTCAAACTCGTTGACGAGGTAGCTCACCCAGTTCATATGCATCCCTTCGACACACTTCTCTTCGAGGTAGACTATGAACCCTGTGACCTGTGTAAGACAATTATTTCTGATGAGCTTGTCAATGATCAGCTGACAAGCGAGGCACATTGCGCCATCCTAGATGGAGGCTACCTTGTAGCCTCACTTCCCCTTCTCCACATCGCCATATGCCTCCTTGATGCACTGGGCCAAGGACTGGTTTGATTTCTTTCCTAGGTAGAATTGGTGAGGGTCTGGTTCTTGCATGCTCAATCCAATGATGAGTTGGATCAATGTCGGATCTACAGTGATGTGCCTATCTAACCAGAGGTAACCTCCATGGTAGCAGGACACGAGGAGTTTAACACATGCGTTAACCTCTTGATGTATGCCAAAGTGGGGTATCTTCATCATGTTTAATATTATCAATATCACGATCTCCTTAATCCATGGATGGGGAACTATCTTGGGATTCTTCCCTATTGTCTTCGTCAGGTACCTATGCGGTGTGAGCATCACATAGCTCTTTCAATATCCAAGGTTAAAATCATTGATCTTGAGAGTTGGGATCAGTCCCGACTGCAGTCCGACTGCATGTATCCCCTTCAAGAGGTATGTAGTGATGAGCATGTACTCTAAATCACACAGGTCACTTTCATGACTAACTGTGCTAGCCAAAGGAGGGATGTAGTCAGGCAAGACCGACAGGATCTTCTTCGCATTCTCTAGATCGTCGTAGTGCTTGGTTCTTTTCTCAGTCGTTGTTTAGGACATAGATCAACATCCAATCAAGGGGGATTCTTGCAATCCACCCATCAATGATTCCTGTATTCCTATAGATATGAATTTCTTAGCCATAAGGTCTATTAAGATCTCCTCCATAGACTTCTCTATTGCGCTACGTTTGCCCGACATGCACACTCGTGATCAAATAACTCAAGTAGGCGAACAAATAATCAAGGTAATCGAATCGATGGTGAAGTATAGAAAGCACAGTGCAGTATGAAATTGGTTCTTTGTTATCTCAAATATCTCGGTTTGCAAAAAGTGGCCCCAACGCAACATTCGACGAGTTAAATATGCAACGTCGTAACAGATTCCTTCAACGGGTCGAAATGACTTAATCAATACGATTCCATTCATTGTGTTGCAGTCCCAATGGTCCAATGGCAATCTTTCCGGCAATAAATGTGTTTCTAACCATTCTGGAGCATCATTATAACAGTCGGGATGCCTCCAAAAGTCATATAGCTTCGTCGTGGCGAAGTGATATTCTGTGTTGTTCTACTATTCCGGCGAGGTTCAAGTTCTGCAAGCCTGCCTTCTGCGAAGTATTTCCTGGAACTTCCTACAGTTTTTCTAACTTTGCTTTCTTCTTACTGAGATTTCTTTCCTTCTTTCCTGTGATCTGAGTCTCTGGATTCATTTTTCCATTTTTATTCTTATATTCTCCTAGTAAAGTGACTTCGCATTGTTGAGGGTCTTTCAAAGGATTCAAGTGTAATACCTCTTCTCTTATTATTTTCGGGGTAGATGCACTTTTTTCTGGAATGGGCAGGTTCTTTAAGCCTTCTTATGTTCTTTCAACCTCAACAACTAACTCTCTTCCCTTATGTTTCTTCGACTTGTCTTCTTGTTCTTGTATTAGTCACTCTAATTTACTAGCCATGAAGTCTCTTAATTATTTCTTTTTCTACTATGTAATTTCTTCCTCTATTTTCCTCCGGATCTAATCTTTCTCAATCCAGGTCTTTCCTAGCAAAAGTGAAAAAGGGGCACTGTTCTTAACAAACTTAATAAATTCAAATTGTTCTTCGGTCGATGCTCCATGAGCCATCATAGATACATTAGTAACTCTTCCACATAGGGTTATCATCTTTCCTTTAAACAATCCTATCCTTCCCAATGAAGGAATCATAAAAGGCTTTCCCAAAATTTCCCAAGTTCTTTCTGGCATAATATTCACATGTGTTTCCTCATCCAAAACATAGTCTATGTCGAAGTCTCCTATTCTTGTTTCTATGCACGAATTTTCTTTTAATATCTCTGGTAAACTGATGTCCTTATGACCCTTCATTGTTTCTTTTATCTGTAATAACATAGTCTCTGATTCTTTCTAGTTTTCTAACATATCCTTAGTCCCTTGACCTTCTTCATAGTTTGCTTGTCTCATATTCATATTTTCAACTTTGGCAATCATTCTAGGGAAATCCAAAACCTCATGACCAATAGCTTTACAACAAAGACAAATAGGACCTATGCCAGGGCATTCCTTAGCAAGATGTCTCGATCTTCTGCAATTATAACACAGTGCCAATCTTCTCTTCCTTTTAAACAATCCCCAACCTTTCTTGTACTACACACTAGGATCAAAGTGATGGAACTGCAATTTGCAAAAATTCTTTCTAGGTTCCTGCATCCACTTATTAGTCCAAAAATTATTTTTGTGCATAGGAATAACATATCTTTCACTATCTCTATCAAAATTATTTGGATCAAATCTTCCTTCTTCTAGTTGTGCCCTAGCGTTAATAATAGGACAAAATCGATCAAACATACCTAGATTCATACTTTCGAAGAAAACATTTCCACTTATCTTACCTTTACCAGATCACAAAGCTTTAAGATCTTACCTCTTTTCTTCAGATCGAGCTTCTCTCTTAGCACAAAGATTTGCAAGTCAAGTAGAATACTGCACACTACAAAAAAATATATATGCATAGAGATTTCTCTTTTCTTCAGTGCCCAACAATCACAAATTTAGGTCCCGACAACGAAGCCATTTTTTGGCACAGGGGGAAACCCAGGGTTCAACGCTTCAACAATGCACCAACAAAACCCTAACTACCATCCCTTTCGACAACACCTGCGAAGCAGATGAAGTCTCACTTGAGGTAGAGACAAGGGGGGTTGTAGGATTCAGGTGTCTACAACCTAGCTGGGACACACATCTGTGATACAAAAATTAACAGAGAATTTAGCCAACAATATGCATTAAGTTATGATTCTTACTCACACCGTAGATTAACCCTAATTACAGATCAGTAGAAGATATAACCCTTATAACCTCTTAGCACATAACATAAGCTCAGATCTAACATTCATTCATATCATAAAGCACTAATAATTCATAGATCTATCTATCATACATCAAGAATAGTGAACTAAGAAAATAGATACATAAATAGCATGAACAACATAGCACAAAGCACATCCACACAGGATATACATGGTTTACCCCAGTGTGGGGCTACGTCCACCAACTTCTTCTTCTTATTTATTAGTCTTCTTCAATATTCTTATAGGAACAGAGTCACAGAGCTCACTCCGCACTGGAAATGTGATCTATGCATAATGCACTAGATCCACCTTCCTCAAAATCAGGTCATGGAACAAAGCCTTACACAGTCTGTGCACAAAGCCTCTTACAATCGCCCTGCAAGTCTTAACTTACCCTAGTCGTGTACTAAGCCAATGACCTCTTGAACTAATACAATTACTACCTTACTTACATCACCTAGCTACTTATTTATACATTAAAAAAAAGGCCTAAGCATGGGTAAACCCATGGGTCGACATCCCATACCCATTACATAAACACTAAAAGGCCAAAAATCCCGCCAAATGGGTGAGATCCCACGATCTCCACTTCGCCTGGGCACTCCGTTTTCGACCAGCCTATCGAAGTCCCAAAATGGTCAAACAATACCAAATTTTCTCAAAACTTGGTCGATGGCCAACAGAACTGCCAAGCCCAAAAACCGCCATTAAGGGCCTCAAAATGGCCCCAAAAGTTTGGGACCCGAAAAACTGTAAAAGAAATGCCAAAATTGAAATTGTTCTTTGAGCCAGTGGAATAGGTGGGTGGCCATTGATACCCACCTGGATCAGTCCTCCTCCTTGAGGAAGCAATGGTCTACATTGTGTTGAGATCCCCCATCATATGGGGAAACATCTATTAAACTTGGCCCCGGGGGAGCCACTTTCCTTGGTGCAAGAGATGCCTTCCTCTAACAACCCGACAAATATAGATCCTCTATTGGCAAGTGTCCTTAATATGAGTTTCCCTTATATGATCAATGGATTCTTGTTCCATGTATTCATGGTTGAGCTGTTTTGGTTTCAACTGCTCTGCGATCTCTGATGTGTCCAATAATGGTGGGAAGTATGGTCGAAGAAGGTCCACATTGAACAATGGGTGCAGGCCAAGGAAGGGGGGATTACTTAGCTCAAAAGAATTTTCACACACAACCTTGGTGATGACATAAGGTCTATAGTGAAGTGGACTAAGCTTCCGATGGGGTCATATAAGGTAGTATTTCTGAAAATGAAACCAGACCTTGTCTCCCACTTGAAACTTTTGTGGCACCCAGTGTTGATCATGGCATTTTTTTTACTTAGCATTGGCTTTCTGTAAAATATCATGGACCTGTTGTCGGATGTGTTGAACCCATTCAATAAACTTGGTGGCTTTGTAAGTTTGTCAGCCTCAAATTGAGAATGTAATGATTCTTCCTATGTGGATGCAAGGGGCAATGCGACATCAATGGGACCCAATGGTTGAAATCTCAACCCCACCTAAAAGGGATTGTGGTTGGTTGAGCTATGAAGGGATCTATTGTAGCTATGTTGAACATAGGGGAGACTCTCATCCCATGTGCGTATATTTTTGGAGTTGAACATGCACAAGATATGAACGATCATTATGTTGACAACCTTTGTATGGCCATCAGTTTGGGGGAGGAAGGCGGTGGATTTGGTGAGCTTGGTGTCCAACAGTGACCATAGGCTAGACCAAAATATGCTTAGGAATATCTTGACTTGATCTGATATGATGGTATGTGGTATCCCGAAGTGTACCCACACCTATTCAAAGAAGAGCTTAGTAGTGGCCTTTGCTTTGATATATTTCTTGTAGGATGTTAGGATGGCCATCTTAGAAAATTGTTCGACCACCAAAAAAACAAAGTCATTTCCTGACTTGGTTGAAGGAAGGCCCAACATGTAGTCCATTGAGATGGATTCCATGGCCTATCGAGAGTAGGCAGAGGGGTTTACATGCCTTTCTTCTTAGTGGTTGGTTTGGAAATGGCACATGCAGTGCAGGACTTGATATACTTGTTGATGTCCTAGCACAATTTAGACAAATAGAAATTCTCTTGTAGTACTACCATGGTATTTTCCATGCCAAAATTTCCTGCCATCCGACATAGTGAGCTTCTCAAATCAACTTCACATGCTCACTTAAAGGAACACAAAGGTGGCTTATATGGCATAATAGTCTATCCTAGAGATGAAAGTCAGTAACAGTCATGCCTGTGCCCAGTATTTGGTAAGTGGTAGCGAAGTCAGGATCTCCCTTGTAGAGTTGGGGCCACTTGAATGCTTCATGGCAACAAGAGTGAAGCATCATGGTTAAGGTTGCAAATGGAGGTCGATTGAGGCAGTCAATGACACGATTGGTGCTCCCTTTATTATATTCATTGTTGAGATGGAATTGCTGTAAGTATGTGGACCACTTTTGATGGTGGTTGGTCTACAATTTTCCTTATGTCTACATGAATTGTAGAGGTTTGTGATCAGTGTGGATGACATTCTCCTTCCTAAAAATATATTTCTTCCATTGTCGACAGGATTGTACAATGTAACACATTTCTTTGTCATAGGTGGGGTACTTACAGACGACATCTGATAATGTCTCACTATGATATGCTACTAGATGCCTATGCTAATTGAGAATTGTGTCCATGGCATAGTCTGAGGCATCGGTCTCAATCTCAAAAGGTTGTTGCAGATCGTGTAAGGAGAGTATTGGATTTGAGAAAAAGCAATTTTTCATATCATCGATCGCTTTCCATTGTGACTTCCCCAACACAAAAGTTTCCTTTCCACCACCCTTGGTCACTTGGCTGAGGGCCCATGTAATATGGGAGAATCCCAACATGAACCTAGGATAGAAGCAAGTCTGAAGAAACTTCTAAGCTCAATTAGTGTGGTTGGGGCTATCCAGTCATGAATGACTAGCCATTTGAAAAGACCTTCTTTGGAATTGAAAGTAGTCTTCAACACATCAGTCTATTCTATTGGGAACTGGTGGTAGCCAAACTTCAATTCAATCTAACTGAAAAATTGTCTCCCTTGAGCTAGTCAAGAAGTTCGTCCATTAGAGGAATTGGGTACTAGTTCCTAACTGTGATTTTGTTTAGGGCCCTATAATCAATGCAAAGTCACCAAGTCCCATATTTCCTCTGCACGATTACAATTAGGATTTCGCAAGGTGAGGATTTGGGTTAGATGTGCCCCTTTTGAAGAATCTCTTGGATCTGTCACTTGATTTCCTCATTTTCCATCAGAGAGAAGTGATAGAATGGCCCATTGGGTAGAGGTGCACTTGGGGTTGTGTCGATTGAATGCTTGACCTGAGGGGTGCAGTGGTACCCCAGTGGGTGAGGAGACGATGTATTTATATTCTTCCCTGATATTTTCCACATGATTCTATTGCATAGAGAGGCCCTGTACAAATGCCATGGATGTGGTTGCAACCTTTTGTTCACTTTGAGAGTGAATCATGAAGAAGACAAATTTCCTAGTCTGGGAAATGACCTTCCTACATTTCTTAGTAGCGATCAAATAAATGGTGGTAGGCAGAGATACCTCTGGTATCCTGTACAATTTTCTACCTAAAGTAATAATAACACTGTGAGGTCTGGAGCCCACAGGGGTGTAGACTGATTGGCAAGTGTCGTGTACATGGAAGGAAATATGTAAAAGAGGTCTCAAGTTTGATTCTCACCCCAATTTACTTGTGCTCCATGCTTTTGGGATGTGTGGCGCACCTAGGGTTATAGTGGTATAATACAGGTATCTACCCCATGTCACGTGAGTAAGAGAACCACGATTTGTTGATTTTACTAGTATATATAAAAAAAAGAAAACTACGAGGTCCGGACTCATATATAACAGGTTGTTTCCAAAAGTATGGTTGGCATAAAATAATATCACAAAATTCAAGGGGGGAAATATCACACAACACCTCATCCTTGAAGGGCTTGATGTTGTAGGGAAGATTACATTGTTGGTTGACATAGAGATCTCTTCCTTGCCGGAGAAACCCAATGGTGTAGGGTTTTGGGTGTGGTGTCATCGACAGGCTCAAATTCTTGATGACCTCTTTTGAGATCAAGCTATTTTTATTTTCGATTTTGACAATGAAATGTAGTGGAGCACCCTTCACCCACATCTGCAAGTGAAAAAGGCATTCACCTTCCTTCAGTTCTTTTGGTTCACTTGGTTGGACCTTGGTTGTAGTGACAATGGCACAGGGTTCTTCATCAATGACCACTTCCCCTTATCTAGATTTCATTCAGAGTCTGAACTTGCCTCTAACTATGAGGTTTTCAGCTCGACCACCAATGACTGCTTTCAGAGACATTCATCAGTGTTATGTCAAGGGATTTTATGGAATTATCACCACTTCCTAGTGTATTTCTTCATCTTCCCATTACCCTTCTTTGTTTGTGGCTTGGACTAGTTGTCCCGAGGGGGTCCATTCTTGCTCTATCTTTTTGTTTTGGGTTGGGTCCTCCTTTTCCCTACTTCTGTTGTGAGGAATTTACAAATCCAAACTCTCACTTATTCTGTTTAAATTTATGCTCGATTTTGAAAACATATTGATAAGCCATGCATAGTGATGAGATGTACAGAAACTCCATTTTTTTAGATGTATCTATGCAGAAAATTGCGGTACTTGAGCACCAGATGTTGTTCAGAGTGTTTAATGCCCATCTTGGTGCACAAGGTATGCAAGATATTTGTGAACTTTGGTACTGTCTGGTCCCTTTCCTGTTGCAGTGTGGTCCATTTTATATACTAGTCATCATAGCTTCCAACAAGGTAGTATTGTTCCTTAATAGCATCCCTGAAAGAATCCCAATTGGGTGTGACTGAAAATATTGCAGATTCCTCAGTGGCCTTTTGCTCACAGTAAGTCTCCCACCAATCCTTGATATGGGGGACATCCTTAAGGAGTGCAAAGGTAATATTTTCTCTATTGCAAAAATTGTGGATCGAAAAATACCCTTCTAACATATTCAACCATTTATCTACAACATTCGGATCTATTTTTCCTTCAAATAAGGGGATATCAAAATTGACTTATACCTTGAAGGGGGCGGCACCACCAAAGTGGTCGCTTCATGAAGATGCGTCATTTGTTGGAAGTCGTTGAAGGATTTGTGCAAAGTTATCCATCATCTCATTCGTTTATTGTGCGAGGGATTCCTCGAGCAACATTTTAAAAAGATCTCATGCTCCATCGCCTCTCTTTTCTTCTACCATTGGAATTCGTTGTGATCAATAGAGTTGGTCTTGCAAGGGATCAAGTACTTCGAGTCCCAAATCCTTGTACCCTAACCTCATTTGGGACATGCATATAGAAAAAAATAAAGAGAGGACCACTTTGATACCATTGATATGGATTTATAAATGGAACAAAAGGAAAGATAGATGTATAACAAAGAAACACACACATATATAGTAAAACTTGAATTTTTTTAATAAAGAGAACCTGTTGAAACTGTAAAAATGCAAACTGAAACAAACTTGCTTGAATGGTGGAAACTTATTTCTAAGAAGAGATGTGAAAACTATATTCATTTGCAAGAAGATGAGTATAATGAGGTTTGTGGGACTCGATGGGAGTAGATGATATGTCAACTTCCCGAGGGATTAAATTTTGCATACGATCTCTATTTGGGGTGCTTGATACATCATTGGAAAGGTATATACGAGGGGTACATATCCCATTCAACCTAGAATGTGCCTCCTACTACATGGTAGGTGTTTCCAAGCCCAAAAAATGTTGTTTAGGGCCTCAAAACGACCTCAGAAGTTTGGATCACGAAAAACTGTAAAAAAACTTCGAAAATGGAAATTGTTCTTTGAGTCAATTGAATAGGTGGGTGGCCATAGATATCCACCTGGATCAATATCTTACTGCCAACTTCGTGAAGCAACAATATTAGTGAACTTCTTTTCACTTTCACTTTAAAAAATACATGTTTTCCCACTTTAAAATCTTTGAAGGTCTTGTTCTTGTCTACATAAGTTTTATGCCTATCCTGGGAAGCCTTTAAATTATGCCCGATCTTTGTCATTTTCTCATCCATTTATTTTAACAAATATGATAACATCTTTGTTTGTTGGGTTATCCCAACTCACTGGTGTCTTACACTTCCTTCCATACAAATCTTCAAATGGGCTCATTTTTAATGAGGCTTGATACCCATTATTGTAAGTGAATTCAACTAAATGAATATAGTCTTCCCACTTGGATGGT
The DNA here is from genome assembly GCA_009831015.1 of Picea engelmannii. Lineage (NCBI taxonomy): Eukaryota > Viridiplantae > Streptophyta > Pinopsida > Pinales > Pinaceae > Picea > Picea engelmannii. The sequence continues at coordinate 90,511 of ML819629.1, forward strand.
TGGTCCATCACATACATTATGAGCATGTATTTTATTATTCTGTTGGTCCTCTATGTTTTCCCATATGATTTTAGGTGATATGTTATACTATGATTTAAATTTGTCCCAAATACTTTAAACAAACCTTTCCATAAATTAGATGTGAATTTTGGATCTCTTTTTAGAACTATTTCCTTGGGCACTCCATGTAGCCTGGAAAATTGTTTCATGTATATCTCTATAATATTGGTTTCCTTGTGAGTAGTATTCACTGGGATAAAATGTGCATCCTTAGTCAATTTATCCACCACTACCATGATGGAATCATGTTGCTTCATTGTTCCACGCAATTTTTTAATAAAATCAATTGTAAATACTTCTCATTCCATTCTGGAATGGGAAATGGTTGCAACAACACAACTAGATGTCTATATTTGGTTTTCACCTTATGACACTCTAGGCATTTGGATATTTAATCAACTACCTCCTTGTTCATTCCTAGCCAAAAGTATTGGCTTCTTATAGCTAGAATTGATTCTGATATCCTGGATGCCCAACATATCCTACACTGTGCATTTCTCTTAGCACTATATTTTTCATCTCTCTAGAATTTGGCACATATACCTTGCCTCTATACATGAGAACTCCATCTTCCCTCAGCTTAAAATATTTAAATTTTTGTTCTAAATTTCCCTGTTCTAATGTTTATTTTATTTGCAAATAGCGCTAATCTAAATTTGCAGCCTCTAAAATTATGTATTTTAAATCATATCTATACAGGATAATGGTTGTATCATGCATATCATGCACTCTTGTGTTGTGTACATTAGAAACCTGATTTTCTTTGTCTCTGATATGCTTAATTTCAAAGTCATATTCACTAACAAATTCGAGCCATCTAGTTTTCCTGACATTTAATGTTGGTTGTCCAAACAAATGTTTCATACCAAAGTGGTCTGTCTGTATCTCAAATTTACTCCCCATGAGGAAATAGCTCCACATTTTTAGTGCATGAACAATGGTTTCAAATTCCAAGTCATGTGTAGAATAATTCCTCTCATGCTCTTTTAATTTTCGGGACTCATAGAATACCACATGATCCCTTTGTGTGAGGACTCCATGGATCCTTTCCTTGCATCCATATATTCACACAACAAAGTCTTAATCGGGGTCTACAATATTCAATATCGATGCACTGGCCATTTCAACTGTTGAAAAATTTCTTCACATTCGGTCATCCATTGAAATTTCAATCCATTATTTTCCAAAAAAGTGATTAGTCTTGGAATCTTTGAAAAACATTTTATGAATATTTGATAATACCTTGCAAGACCCATGAATGGCCTGACCTCTGTAACATTTATTGGCACTAGCCATCCCCTAATGGCCTCTATCTTCTTAGTATCAATTGTTATCTTGTATGCTGAAATAATATTCCCCAAGTAGTGAATCTTCGTTTGATAAACAATGAACTTACTTAGCTTGGCATACAACTTATGATCTCTCAAAACTTGCAGCACCATTCTTAAATGATGCTCATGTTGTTATTTTTTAGAGTAGATGAGTATATCATCCAGAAACATAATTAATGACTTGTCCAAGTATTCTCTGAACACTCCATTCATCGGGCACATGAAAACAAATGGGGAATTTGATAGCCCAAATGGAACTACCATAAATTCATAATGCATGTATCTTGTTATGGACATTTTCTTCTTGATATTTTCTTCCTTTATCCTCACTTGATGATAGCCCGATCTCAAGTCAATCTTGGAAAATATGCATCTTTTAGCTGATCGAATAGAACATCAATCCTTGGAAAAGGAAATTTTTTCTGTACAGTGACCTTATTCAACTATCTGAAATTAATACACAACCTCAAGGTTATGTCATTCTTCTTCACAAAAAACATTGGGGCTCCGCAAGGTGACACACTTGGGCATATATACCCCTTCTTTAACAACTCTTCAAGATGCATATGAAACTCTTTAAATTCTAGTGTGCCTATTCTATAAGGTTTTTTGGACACTAGGGAAACTCATGGAACCAAATCATTTGAGAAATCAATGTCTCTGTTTAGTGGAAATACTAGAATTTCCCCCAAAACATCTTCAAAATCCCTCAAGACTGGATGGGCTTCAACACTTTCCATTTTATCTTTGATTTCCTCCCTAACATACCCAACACTTCATGGGTTGTTGTCTTGGCATTTTCCCAAATGAATCTGCCATCCTGAGCTCATTTTGGGATGACTCTCCTTGTTGATTTTCTTGTCATGTTTTCTTGAAAAAGGGAGGATTAAAACCTTTCTGCGTTTTCTACTTTTTACCCTTAATATTTTCATTCTAATATTTTTGGAAAATTGGTCTTCCTATGATTTGCTCATAAATATTATTTTCTCTCCTTATGGCCTCTTGCAAAGTCCTGGGATTATCATAATGTAACTTTTCGATGTAGAAGGAGGGTAACCCACACAAAAATCTTTGGATTTTTACTTTCTCATCCTTGATGAAGTCCACATACTTCAACAACTCAAATAATTTCTTCTCATATCCAATTTCCATCCATTGTCATGCTTCCCAACTCAACTTCAAAGAAATTTTTCATCTTCCTCTCATAGTAATGCTCTAAAAAATATTTCTCTTGGAAACATCCCTTGAAATACCTCCAAGAGACCTTCTTCTCATCAAGGTGTTTGGCTTGTTGAAGTTGATCCCACCACATGGTTACCTTTTCTTGCAAGTGGTAGGTTGCAATTCTAGTTTCTACCTTGAGGGGTAATCTTGCAGATGGAAATATTTATTCATTTCCAAAAACCATGCTTCAATCTCTTCTCCCTTTCTATGCTCACCATTAAAAGGTGGTAGTTTGATTTTCTTGAGTTCACATTGTAAAATGTTTGACTTAAGCCTTCTTATTTCCCTCCTAACAAGAGACATACTTGCGTTACTCCCTAGTCCTAAACTTGCACAAGATCTTCTAGTGGATTGCTCTGGGGAGTGATGATGCATGCTCACACTCCTTATTTCATGTCATCCCTGTGATCAAACCTTCTACCATGGGATATAGATGATGTCACTTGTCTAGCACTAGCTTCTTTCTTTGTGCCAAAGTCTTTATTGGCTTGCCTCTACAACATATTCAAACTTTTATGTATCTCTTCTTGAGATTTCATCATCCTTTCATTATCCGCCCTATATCTCTACACTTACCTCTTCATGATTCTCATAGTTTCAGTGAGCTCCACATGATCCACCTTGCTTCTGCTTCAATTGGATTCAGTCTTAGCATCTCCCATGCTGACAAGTAACCCTTTGATTTCCTCTTCATGGTTGTAGGACCCTTGGGAATCCTCTATATTTCTAGTTCTCATATGGTGACCAAATATTTTTTCTTGCACCTATAATTCTTCAGGAAATGTGCATGCAACAATTGTTGTTAGATTTATGCATAATATAAAATATTACATAATTAGATTATAGGCCATTATTCATTTCAATTTATGAAGAACACAAATGCACTAATACAAAATCTTATTCTTTAGAAACATTCATCTCTAAAACAACTTTCCAACAACTGCACTCATGCCTCATTTCGAACTCCAAGATGATAGTTATAGTCTACGAAAGTTCATAGTATTTTCTCATTTTTACCCCTTACTACTAGAGGCATCTTCTCTCTCATTCTCTACAATTTCAAGTAATCAGATTCCAAATCTAGTTCCATGGTTGTCTTCTATGGTCCATTGGATTCCCACAAACTTCTCCTATGTCCCAAATTGACTTAGGAGCAAGAAGTTGTGCCCTCTAGAAGTAAACTAGCATTGAAAATATACCTTATATTGTTTCAGTTGTAACTTCCTCACACTAGCTATGTTTTGTGCTTAGAATATCTCATCAGAAAGCTCTTACTGAGCTCTTTCAATTTAAGCATTAAATTCTTTGTGTACCAAAGTTACACACTATCATCTTGATTTGACTATCTGAAAATGATGTTTATGGCCTCAAAACGCCCCTGCAAGTTGATGACCTTCAAAAAACTTAAAAATTTCCATAGAAATTTACTAATTCACTATTTTAATAGTGTTTTAATATGATTTTTTGATCTCAAAAATTGGGAGAAATCCCAGCCATTGATTTGCTAAACCTTTTCCAAGCCCATGAATGAATATCCACCATTGATCGCCAACTCGAAGAAAACAAAACTGTCTATTTTCCACCATATGAAACTCCATCGGTGATCAACGGTTTCCTTTGATAGATGACTTGTAATACTTCATCAAATTTGTTGACACAACCATCAACGATAAACGATTTCACTTGGTGATGTGGAAATTAGGCTGACATGGCATGACACATGGATGTTGATGTGAAAACCTAGATAACATGGCACAGAACGTGGGAACTATCGTGTAATGACACATGGATAATGATGTGTCATGACACCTCATCCCCCTTTCTCCCTTCATCGATGATTGAAAATTTCCTTTGGACTAACGAAACACTTCACTAATTTTTCCAACCCGACCATCAATGAACGATGATTTCTCATGGGTAAAATAAACACTTCACTTATTTTTCCAACCCAACCATTGACGATCGATGCTTTCTCTTGGTAGAATGAAATAATTCACCGATTTTGATGAACCTACCATCGACAATTGTATATTTCCTTGGCGAGATAAATTTACCCATGAATTTCTCCAAACTCTGACACTTAGAAATTTTCAACCAAAATACAGGATGAATCTAGGTTTTCGGTCTTCAATTCAAAGTGATCTTGATCTTTGATCCACCATACATTTCCCAACTCTGTTGATGAGTCTCAATTGTCGATCTGCTCCATTTTTCCAAACTACAAAAATAGATCTCGACCATTGATCTGCTCCATTTGACAAACTTCGAAATAGATCTTGATTGTTGATCTCCTCCATTTTCCAAACTCTAAAAAGAGATCTCGACCATTTATTTGCTCCATTTTCCAAATGCCACAAAAAAACTCCACCATCGATCTGCTTCATTTTCCAAACTCTGAAAACATATATCAATTGTTGATCTGCTCCATTTTCCAAACTCTGAAAACAGATCTTGACTATCAATCTGCTCCATTTTCAAAACTCTAAAATTTTATAAGTTTTTTATCCATATAGGATGAGTCTAGGTCATTTATCTTGAAATCAAACATCATCTCGACCATTGATCCATCAAACTCTCCATAAAATTCGTCATACATGATTAAAACATAAATTTCGACCTTTGATCTAGATGGATATTGGTGGCCACCCACCTATTCCAACTGGCTCCTCGTGTCCATTTTTTTATCAGCACATCTTTCTGTACTTCTTTATAATTGTGAGTTATACACTTATGGGGTTGTCTGAAGTCTCATACATTATCCAAGTGGATACGGGTGGCCCCTCGCCTAATCCAACTGGGATATTTTGTATGTTTTCATATCAACACATCTTGTTGTACTTTCAGGTTGTTTTGAGGCCCTAAACAATGTTTTTCTTTACTTTCCATAGTTAGAATGTAGATGGAGTTAGATTTTGATGGATAAATGTGTATTTCTCTGAAATACCTTTCCAATGGGCTATCACTCGCCTAAAACGGAGGTTGTATGCAAAATTTATGACCCTATAAAGTTGAGGTACCAAATTACACCAACTTACCCATAGGGCCCACATGTGATTTGGTGTTTCACCTTCTAGGGTTAGCTTTTTGGATGTATAGGGTTTTATCATTCATGATTAATATGAAAAGGTCCTATGGATCCTCATTGTAATCCATTCTTCTCATATGGATGCGCATAGCAACCACATCTCTTCTCAGAGATAACTACCACCATTCGAGCAAGTTTCAGTTCTGCAGTTTTACAATTTCATCCTATTTCATTATTTAATAGAATATATTGTTCACTGAATATTTTTGTTAGTATTCCTATCTCTGTGTTTATGGTATTCAATCTATAATCAGTTCATTCCTCTCCTAAATATGGATCAACCTTCCAAGTCAAATTTATTTCTACAACCTACAGATTGATTCCCTTATCCCCTGTTCGACTTGTTTTGAGGAAAATTAACTCGAAACATCTCATAGATTTGGGGATTTCACTCTGTTTTCTCAAATTTCCTCAAATCCATCATAGGTGAACTCTGGAAGAGAAAATTTCTACCAAAACCACACTGACCTTGACCCATACAAGCTTAGTGTTGAACCTTGAGCTTTGATACCAATTTGTAACATTCCCCCAACTTGACTAAGGTTCATTACATGTAGAATACCCATAAATATAAAATTGTCCACTAACATATCATGTACCTTACCAACTACAAGAAAACAAGTTTTTGTTGATACCATTAATTAAATGCATCTACAACATTCTTAATAAACATGAATGCAACTAATAAATTCATCACAACAACATATCATTTATTCTCATGCATAGAGTAAAACACACAACAATTAAACTTAGAAAATAACTCAGAAAAAAAGATAAACACTTCTCTTTTTAAAAACGGTTGTGCAACCAACTACTTGGAAAGTACATTCTACCTACCATAGACTTACTATTCTAGATCTCAACAACAAGTCACCCTAAGATAAGGCTAGGAATCCACAAAAAAGGGTGTCTCTCACTTTCCACTCACAACTCAGATAATCCCACAACCCTCTAACATTCTCCTACGACTATCTCGAATTTCCTCCAACTTTATTCCTCTCGACCTACCCAACACAAGGAATGCACCCCTTCACTGCTCTTAGTTCCTCATGCATCTAATTCGTTTATTAGGGTATCTTTGGTGCATGTAACCAGGAATCTCACTACTGGGAACTCAAGGGAATTCACTTCTAGGAAGACTACTAGGAAACAACAAAAAATACTTATTGTTGTAGTAAAACTCTCACAGGAGTTCACTCTTTAGGCCTGATAACCTGGTTCTTCTACAAGCCTAACAACTTGCTTCTTCATTCTTCAACTCCCAAAACCTCAAAAATTCTCCCTCTAGCTCCAATTCTCTTATTTTCTACTCTCTGCTTGTTGTTCATGAAAAAATGGGTCTATCTAAAACTGGACCCCCTTGGCCATACAAAATTCCTCCCTTTTTCTTGCTTTCTTGACTTACATTCTTCCCTAAGATGATTTTACTTCATCCCCATGCTCCCAATAACTATAAGATGTGAATCCTCACAACCACCCTCTTACATACATTCAATGATTGGATTTGGGAACACTCAACAACAAAATAGAAGGTTCACTGAAAACATTAAAAATCGGGGAAAAGGATTTGGGAACTAACTCACGAATAAAAAAACCCTTTTAGACCTCTCCTCTCTTGTGTATTAATTCAGCCCCTAATCTCTATCCATGTCCCCCATTAGCTAGCATCACATTTTATTTATTAAAATTAAGAAATACAATTCGCATATACATTGTTTGGCCATAGCCACATTCATATCTACATCATGCATTAATTAAACTGGGGATTTTAGTGGGGATGGTACATTACCCTTTCCCCTATTCCCTCTTCTTGGGTCGCCTCTTAGAAAACTTACTAAACCCAATAACTAGTGGTTTATCCTCCTCAACAACCTCTTCTAGGCTTTGCAAACCCTTTGAAACAATATGTTTGACACCCTCAAGTTGCTATTCTTCATGAAGATAAAGTGCCGAAACTCATGCTTGGATTCACAAACCTTTTCTTCAACCATTCAGACATTGTCTTGCAACTAATATTCTTGTTTGGTGATTTCCTTCATGCACAACCTTGACTGGACACTTAGATGATTTTTCATAAAAAAATGAGACATTTTTTTGACCCACCTCCTCTTGTGCACAATTCTATGTGCAACAAGTCACATCTTGGTGAGCTCCTTTCCCAATAACCTTCACAACTACTCTTGGTACAAGTGAAACCTTGCCTCCAATGTGTTGAGGAAAAGATATGAATTCATCTTACTCAATCATTTTAATACTTTACTTGGATAAAACAAAGTAGACGAGAATATCACCCTATGTTTATATCCAACAAAATTAACATCCTAACTCACAAGTAATAATTACGAGTGCTTAGGCTAATCTTTTATAATAAAAAAATAAAAAAAAAACTTGCTGGAAATTTACTTTTTATGTAATTTTCTGAATATAACAGTTGTTGAAATAAATGTAAGAATAGAAGTAAAGACACCAAGATGATAATCAAGACAATTGAGACATAAAGAAATCCTTTATTTCATTCCAATTCACCAAAGAGACATTTTCTTTACAAAATATCATACATAAATCTTGGACCAAAGTCAAACTTATATATCCTCGATGGAACATACAAAAGGACCTCTGATAGAAAACCAAAACTGAACTCTAAAATCTGGATCAACTTGCCACAGATTGCTTCCCACTTGATTCTGCACAATAGCCTTTATCAGTCATGAAAATTAATTCATAAACAAACAAGTCTACACAGACTATCAAAGATAGATCAACACCTATGAAAAACAAGTGTCTGAATGATTTGATTAAGCCATGAATATTGATGTCTACAATAAGACCCTGCTATCACAAAAGAGACTTAGGCTATGATGAATATATGAATGAATGAAAAATGAACTATTTCAACATAAACTCAAAGAGAAAACCTTAGCATGCTTCTGCTTCTCTCCTCTCTTTGTTCCTCCCCTTCCTTTTGCCTTTAACAAATTAGAATTGGTTGCAGTGGTTAAACCAACTCACCAGTTAAGTTAAATAAAGAAACAACTAACTTTAGTTAGGGGGAAAAGTCATAATCATAATAAGGGTCATAAATAATAAATAACTAGTAGGTGGGACCCCTTGTGACTCCCTTTAGTTCATAACAATCATAACATAACCATTAGTTAAGAAAAACACACCTCCTTGTGCCTCCCATCAACATAATTATTTTTGCAATTTTAGCTCGTGAAATTGAAATTATTTTAAAAATAATACTCATATATACAAAACAAAACATGTTGTCTAAAGATCCCTGAAGTCAATTGTCACAAATCCACAGATAAATAACAACTCAAAATCCATATTTCCCTGTCTGTGATGCAACCATTTTTTAGTCCTTCTCTTTGATAGGAGCGTAATAGGCCTCTGTTCTCAACCTTTATTTGAATAACTCACTCCTGCATGCATGATTGATCAGTAACATTCTTTTAATTAACCATACATGACAACTGTTTTAAAATATGAAGTGGATTTTGGCTCAGCAATATATCAAATTCATGCAATCCAATCCATCCAAACTGTTTTACCATTTATCACTGAGAAGGGAGTGAAAAAGGGTTCTGGGATATGTGAGGGGGTTGTATTGAGTGAAAAAATGATATAGTGAGGGGGGAAGAAAAATGGTTACTTCTCAATGGTAACAACCATCAACTGAAAAGACAACCAATAAAACATCACTGTAATCCACACCAGTTACTGTCAATTTCAACTGCCTTAGCACCAAAATTCTCTTTACTGTAATTAATCTCAGAACATGAAGTGGAAAAATGAAATGGGAAGATGAGGGGATTTGTAATTTGTCGAAAATGAAAATCATGGAAGGGAAAAAAAAATGATTCTTGTTTATGAAATTAATTGAGTGATCCATAAAACATTCTGTGAAAAAGGTGCATCAACCATCATTCATCTTGACCAAATAACAATTTATGTGCATTAACTAGTTCTTTGTTCATAGCCAAATACCCAACACAGTGTCACCGCAAGACAATATGTCTTCCACACAATTTGTAAGGGGTTATGTTCCTTTCATTTACTTTTCTTTTCATTTCATAACAATTTTCGAACAATAATCATTTACAATCTATGACCATTTAAAATCAACCACTACCTATAATCAACAAATATACTCCAATTCATATTTATAAAAATTACCATGAAGTCACAGTGTAATCGCCATCGGGTCTGTCATTGAATGCAATGACCTTCGTTAAATAAATAAGAACAGATACCCAAAAACTAGATCAAATTGCTAAAACCTGAATCGACAATTAAACAGACAATGACCACCTAGCCAACCGACGAGGTACTAACAGCAAGTCTGTATCAAAAAATGATTGGGTTGCGACCAATCGTGCTCAAAACTCTATGGGTAGTTCTAAGTGTGAGCACCCAAGCCATCTATGTTATACACAATGCGCAACCGACAAACACAATGAGGAAACATCTCCATTTCAAAAAACAATACGCAGCCATTGCAATAACTCGTTTATCATGCCGAGCCATTGATTAAATACAATAACATTGTGACCTAATCACACTGTAATTGACTAAGCTATGAAAACCCAGGTTACACATTTGAACAAATATAAATATGCAGTGAAAAACTCTCTACAGTGATACAGCTCAAGTCATTCGACCCCAAAGAAAAGAACACAGTTACCATGCCCATTAAATCATTTGCAAAAACACCATGCACACCCAAACATCAAATCAAATCCGGGCAGAGGCCTTCTTCATTAAAAAAAATGAGTTATTAGCATGTGGAGGGTGACCGTACACTTTGAAAGTGAAATTTGGCAATGTAGGGTTTATCATCATTACCAGAGAAGCAGTAACCAAATGTCAAATCAATACAACTGCCATACGCCCACTGGACGAATCCACATCCAAAGTAGTCGACCATACATTCAATCCGCAATAACCCAAAAACAACTTGATAGGCCCAACATTCTTCCTATGAAACCCTAGACCGAACAGTTAAGGGTTTGCTCGGTAGCCATCCCAGAAGGAACAAAGACGACTTCTCGTAATAGTGAAAACTTCAAGGCCAAAGATGTACACCCAAAGAGGGTTATGCTTTGTTTGTGGATGGGAACCAATTCCATGACAGGGGCCATAACAGAAGGTGAGGTTTTAACTTGGCGTGGAAATGTTATTTTCACACAGGGTATAACCCGCGTGCCCTTCGATCAACAACTACCACACAGAAGTGAAGACAAATCCGAGTAAGAACAGGATACTCACTTCGCGGCCTCTAGTGTGAGAACAATCAACTGCCCACATTTATAATGCGTGGGGACATGAACACTTCAGTCATTAAACCCCATAAAACCCACAGACTGGATACAACAATGTGAAAGCGTGAAAATATCCCACCAAGACCAACAAGGACCTTCTAAGTAAACCAATAAGGGTAACATATATCTCTTGTGACTGCTAACACCCAGGATAATCAGTAATGCTATGACTTCAACACCATTTCAAAGAGAATCATCAATATTTCATCACAAACACCATTTTACACAGTCGTGATACTTAAGGAAAGCACAAATGATATACTTGAGCCAATATCCATTTCATAACCAGAGTAGAATCATGAAGGCAAAAAAAAACAACATAC